>JAOZJS010000202.1:0-61737 GCA_025882695.1 Amerodectes protonotaria | reverse complement strand
GAAGAAGTGAAAGAAGATGGAGAGAGACAGACAGAGAAACAGAGAAAACTCATTATAATTTGATATTCTCCGTCTTCTTCTTCTTCTCCTCCTCCTCCACCACCACCATCTTCTTGATGTACCAAGGGATAGGTTTCCTCGGTTATCATGGTGGATGATCATAATGTTCATTAATTCATTTCATTTGAATTTCTTGGCCAAACG
The DNA here is from genome assembly GCA_025882695.1 of Amerodectes protonotaria. Taxonomy (NCBI): domain Eukaryota; kingdom Metazoa; phylum Arthropoda; class Arachnida; order Sarcoptiformes; family Proctophyllodidae; genus Amerodectes; species Amerodectes protonotaria. The sequence goes on along the minus strand of JAOZJS010000202.1, from coordinate 61,533 downwards.
GCCATAGAAGATCCGAAGATCTAGAACAGGGATGTCCAACCAGTGGATCTTGACCGTTGAGCTGAATCCGTTCCAGAGTACCTATTCTGCAAGGTTCCGGTCCTTCTGATCATCAAATCGTGGGGCGGATCTCAAGCTCCAAATTGGTATTTCAAATCGTGTTTGCCTAAAACAAACCTAGAGGCCTCTCTCTCTCTCGGTTACAATTTGAATCAAATTTGTCTTGTTAACATTAATCATCATCAGATTTGATGCCTGAAATAGCTGTTTTAAGCTGTTAGCCGCCTCCCCTAAAATCTAGAAGATTGAGAAGAACAAGCAGATTAAGGAGGAGCCTACATTCTTCAACATGCTAGCTTTCTCTCTAACTCTCGCGCGTACAATTTCTATTCAATTCGTCATTTTAAGCTTGACTCAACTACTATTGGAGGCATATAACTAGGCAAAAGAGGTGTCACACACACACAGTTTTGAACGCATGACAATTGATATTTTTGAAATTTTTTTTTGGCTTCTATTCGCTGGGAAAAGGTTGTGAACGCCTGTTTTAGAACGAAATTTAGGAAGTCGCTGCAATCGTTTGCACCGGGGAATCCAACCATAGAATCCAGTAATCTTCATAATTGAAACGAATTTTTTTGGTTCTGGCCTGAATACCAATCAAGACCGAGTAGATTGTTAGTACAAACAGTCTTTGACATTCAAATTCAAGCTTTTACAAGCAAGGGACAATATCCGGGTTCTAGTAATTGGTAGCAATCAGTTTTTTTTTCGAAAATTCGTTCGTTTTAGACGATTGATCCAACGGTCGATTCGATGATGACCAATCCTGGATAAATTTTCTTCTTGGTCGATTTGTTGCTTATCAATTAATTTGCCTGACAATCCATAAACATAGAATTATCGAATTATCCTGCTATTGCTGGAAATTTAATAAAATTATCTTTTATTATTCCTGGTTTTATTTCGGTTTTGTTTGTTTGTTTGTTTGTTTGTTTGTTTGTTCGGTTTTCGATATGTGCTATTCGTGTTGATAATTTTAATCGTTTCAAATGGTCCAAAGTTATGATTAATTTAAGATACAATAAACACAATGCGAAACATAAGCCTTTGTTCAAGTGTGTTTACATAAGCTAAGTGCAATGCATGATGATTAGCACGGTGATACACGGCGATACATGACCACACAGTACAACCGGCCAGGCCAGGTTTATCGAAGGGGTTTGTTATCTTCTCAAGGCCTTTGCAAAGCTTCTCAGCTAGCTAGGACAAGCTCGATCAAACGTATAAAAGGACCGAATCCAGCCCAGGATAGCTTCACATACGATTTGACCATCAAACTATACAAACCATCAAAACCATCAGAATAACCAACCAACAAACCAACTTACCAAGAAACTATCATCGCGAAAAATGGCTCAAACCCGAACCGTATTATTGTCATTGTTGGTCTTGACCATCACCTTGTACATCCAGAATGGCCATGGATTTCCGTTTGGCGAATACGATATGGAGAAACTTCTTTGGAACAGTTTGAAACGTACATTGGACAATTGGCCAAATGCCTATTCGGATTTCAATGCATCATCTTTGTTACCGTTCAAGAATGAAAAATGTCCAAGTGGTGGAACGCTTCGTATCAATCAAGAGAACAAGTATGGTGGAAAAATCGTGGCCAAATGTGGTGATGACACCATCAAAATTGAATACGATCGTGAAGGTGTTGATGTGAAAAATATTGGCAAACCAATGCAGATCCAAAAAGATTCGGAAACATTGAATGTGAAAAGCGGTGATTGTGTTGAATTGGAGGATGCGGCTGTGGTGGAGATTCGAAAGGCACCGGAATTCATCCAGATCAAAAATAATGGCCAATATATTCAGATCAAGAATTATTATGCAGATGTGGATGTTGATGGAGTCCAAGTATCCTACCAAAACGGAAACATTGTTATCGAGAATAGTTGGCGAGCAAAGAAGACAAGAAAATCGAAACATTGATTTTACTTTGATTTGATTTGATTTAATTCGGATTTTATATGCTTTTAATTTTTTTGATTTGATAAATAAACCAATTTTGTCCCTATTCAATTTGAATCTAGTAAATTTACTCTCTTCCCTTAGCGTTTAACTCTTCAGGCACTTTTGCAAGATTCGGATCTCTCACTGATTTATGCAATAACTGTGTGTGGGTGTGTCGTGTACATTTTTTGCTGTTTGGATATTCTTCCTAACAAGCAGGTAGTAATTAATTTCTTCATCTTTCTTTTCCCCTCGTAGTTGTACTGTTTTCATTCCAAAAAGGAACAATACATGCGTGTGTGCTTTGGATCTCTTTGTTCTTGGATTCTATTATTTCCAGTGATTTCCTATGGTGTGTATGTACGCTGCATTCCCACATATCCGTACTGGAATCCAAAGTTTGTCGTGCTTTGTACAATAAAAAAAAAACCAAAATGCATTCTCATTTCCATTGTCACCGAAGCGAGAGGGAGCGAGGAAACAGTGGAAATCCGGAAAGAGAAACTCTGGTGAATACATACACAGCGAGCGAGTACACATCAGCGATCGGATATGCATATTTGGCCGTGCACTAGCACTAGAACACACACAGTAAATCACGGTTGGTTTTTTTTTCTTCTCGTTGAGATTCCATTTGAGCTGGAACCTAAAATTCCTAGGATATGTGTGTGTGTGTGTGCGTACCTGGCAAACCTAGCACGATGATAAATATGATGCGATTATCATAATAATATTTTGGGGAATATATTAACACACATACACCCAGAATGCAGCAAAAAAAATGGATTTCCGATAGGCAGAGAGCGAAAAAAAACGTGTTAAAAGCAGCAGCACACACCATCCAGCAAGGGAATTAAATTCTGCTTCTGGATTCGAGACAGTTGTCGAGTACATTCTCCTCGCCCTCTCTCTCTCTCTCTCTGACGCCTTTTTTTGCATCCACAAGGCTTTTTGCATGCGAGATCCGTTTTATTATTCGATTCTGCGTTCAAGAGGGGGTGGAAGGCAAAAAGTAGTAGAGAATCGGGGGGAGGGCAGAGTTGGAACTGAGAATAAAGAATATGAAGAAGATGAAGAATAATTTTTGGCGTTTGATTATGATAACCATAATAATAATAATAAGCGAACAAGAATAATTCACATTTAATTTTTTTTTCTTTTGGCTTTTATTTCTTTTCTTATTATTACGCAATACGCGTATTAGAATCAGAATAAGAATTTCATGGCATGATGGTGGGCGTCAAGTACACCAAAGAAACAAGAAACTAAAGCAAAAGAACTAACTTCCTACACGATCATTTGCAATTGCATTCAGGCACACCAGAACCCTCGGAAATCAGAACGGCAACTGAGAGAAAGAGAGAGAGAGAGCGAGAGACGATTTTCAATTCTAAGAAAATTAAGTTATCAAAACTGAGAAAATATCGAGAAATGGAAGATGAATGAGAAATGTAATTTTGAGAAAAAGATTCTCGCAACGAAAAGAAAAAATATACTAAAAAAAACATGAATGTTAACCATCTTGGAGGATGTATATGTTCTCGTGTGTGTGTGTGCTATGCAACCCGAATCATGATCATGATCATCATGCCCGACCAACAACATTATCTCCATTGAGGAGCCAAGGGGAGTTGAGGCTGGCAATGGATCCTATCGAAACAGGGAGGGATGCTCTCCTCCTGGCTGGCTGGCTGTTTTTGGTTTATGAAACCAAATTTGCCCTCACTCCCTTCTGTTTGGAGGAACCGTGGAGGAAACTTGAAGTATTTAAATTAATTCGATGATGAGAGCGACTCAAAACAGAGAATCATGGATGGCAACGCGAAACGGCAGAGAGAGAGAGAGCTGAAACAGAGAGCTGCAAAGCCAGAAGAAAAAAATTTCCAGGCGCAAATTTGACGCCAACGAACACAAGCACACAAAAACCCGCAAAAAAAACTTAGAAACGTTGGATGTGTGCGACAAAACATTTACATTAATGGCTACGATGACTGCTGAATAACGCCCTCCGAAGAGAATATTCTGCAGAATCTACCCCTTTGTGCACACACACACACACACACACCCGCTCACATTATAATGGAATCTGGTTTCAGGCGTTCGGGTGTGAATGCGTGGGTTTCTGGCATGTGTAGCGCGCACCTTGGTAAGTCATAATTGGAGTGTTTTGTGAATTTTTTCGACTTTGGAGACCGAAAAAAAAACTTTTCAATGTTCTGAAAATCACACCCGACCCAGACAAACATCCCCGGACAGAATGTGTGCGGGAGTGTGTTGATTTTTCTTCTCCTTCAGGAAATGTTCAAAACACAAACACAAAACTTAGCCATGTTTTCCGGCACATTCACAAATGAAATTACCACCGGAAGACGGCAAAAAAAGCTGCAAAGGGTTAATCGAGAAAAAAAATTTGAATTTTAACCCATTCAGGCCAAAAAGTGAAAAAATGGTACCAATGGTATTGTTTCAATATTATTAGATTCTATTGTGTCCAATCAAATTTACTTGGTCGATAATTTATCAATTCATTCATTCATTGATCGATCTTTGAATTGTCGAACTGGTTGTTTTCCATTTGTTTCTGCAGTAGCAAATTGCTCTCAATGTTTTTCCAAGTAACAATCGATCATCACCGCCAACACCAGAACCAGATCTTTCGGGCAATACCATTCGGTGAAGCTGTTTGATGGTTGAATATCTATCTTCACCACTGGAACAACTGAACATCTGAATCCAGCCAAACAAATTGGACATGACAGTTCTTTATTTTATCCAGAAGGATTCAATACCCAGATATGGATGGGAACTATTTTTTTTCACTATACTGGGTTCACTTCCTAGAATCGGATAGGATCCAGAGCACCATGGCCATCACCAACATCGACATCATCATACTTGTCGCATTCAATGAGATGGTGTGGGTTTGGTCCACAACAACAATTCATCAACCACAATGAACCAACCGCACACACACACACACACCACAACATTGGGCGCCCATTTTTTTCGGTGTCAATGCTTATGTGAATTATTCATTTCAAATTCTCTGACAACAACAATCCGAGGGCGAATAGGAAAGCCAGCAGCTAGAGAGCCAGCCAGATCTTTTTGTCAAACACCACCGCCAAAAATGGCCATCAAAGGCTTTTTTTTCACCATCATCATCATCATCATCATCTATCTTTGCCTCTCTCGCTCTCTCTCTCTCATTGGGTTGTGGCCGTTGGCCAACCTAACCAGCACCAGCACAACCATCACAAGCAGAAGAAGAGAATAAAAACTGCCAGCTGGAATCATAATTGAAATTCTGTCTTTCCTTTTTTTTTGATATAATAATGATTATTATAATAATAATGATGATGATGATGATGATGATGATGGCACAATGTGATGGTGGTGGTGGTGATCTCAATAATCTCTGGCTGCTGTCCGTTGGTCATTCGGATCCATTCAAATGAAAAAGGGAAATAGGATCATTTGGTGGATACCGAAAATTGTTTGGTTCCAAATGAAATTTATTTATTCTTATTTTTTTTCATATATTTTCATATTTTTTTTTATATTCTTGTTCCGGACAATACAAATGGCCGCCGTCGTCCGATAAGAAAGGCAAGGCTCTCGCATCAACTGCCGATGCCAACTGTCGATGTTGTGGTCATCGAAATTTGAATGTGGTGTGTGTTTGTGTGTGTCTGAATTTTTCCCCTCACTCTCCCTCTCTCCCTTTTCTGGTCTTTTTGGTCCACACATATGGAACGCACACACACACACAATGGAACTGATCTGGACAGGAAAAAGAATGATCATGATTATGGATTCTTTTTTATTGCCATCGCCACCATCGCCATCGCCATCATCATCATCATCAGCATGGTACAGCAGCACCAAAAAAACAAAATTATCATCACCATTACCGCGCGTTTGGCTTTGCTCATTATTATCTCCATATTTATGTCCAACATTTATTTATTTATTTATATTTATTGAGTTTGTCGGTTGATTCGGTTGATGATTGGTGTTGGTGCCCGAAGATAAATAAAATCAAGAAATAAGTACAGGACAATGACAGGAAGTGTGATATTCTGTGTATGTGTGTGCGAGCAACATCCGAAGAACAAAAGAACTGTAAATTATTTTGCGATCTCTCTCTCTCTCTGTCTCGCTCCCGACCATTACCACCATTGGTATGATCATCATCATCATCATCTTGACCATCCAACTGTTGGTCGTTGAGGCAATAACACAAAAAACAACACCACCACCACCACCACCACCACCACCAACAACAACAACCTTAACATTTCCAACCTTTGAACCGGTTGATAATGATGGTGATGATGATCTAGGTGATCGTTTGAATTCATTAGGGGAATATAACAACAACCTGGCCTGGGTAAAGGAATCAGATACGAATTATATGTTCTATACTAGGATGCTGAACGTGTTGCAAGTGTTGGTTGCGAACACACACGCCACTGTTTGTTTATCATTCTTCCATTAGAAGAAGAAGAAGATGGCCGGATGGATGAAAAAAGGATGCTATTTCAGGGAAGCTACGCTATGAAGTGAGCTATGCACAAACTCTAGATTTAGGCAAAACAACATCAACAGCCAGACCAACATCTGACCAATGACCGACAAACAAAAGGTTCGGCCAGATTGTGGATTGGATGGACGGATGGATGGTGGGATGGATGGATGGCCAGTTGTGCAGAGAATCATTGTGGCGCAATATATTTAATTGCTAGACAACATGGCCTGGAAAAACTTGGTCGGGAGTTTGAAGAATAATAATGAATGCGCGCTGGATGGCCAGCCATACTAGCGTCATATTATTGAATAACAATAGAAAGAATGATTTAGATTTCACACCAATTAACCTTTCTCCTCTTTTGCTCTTCAACTGTGTGCATACACATAAGCCAATAATAATGGCAGATGGTGCGAATGGTTCGCGGCGCAAATTCCTTCTGATGGAAGAAAAAAAAATAGAAACAGTTCACCGCCATCATCATCAACATCAACACACCGTCAGCTTTGCGCGCAGAAAGGTCGACCGGTCACGAACTTGGTATGATGTCCAAATGTCCAGTAGTGGATGACCAAACGTAAAAGAACGAACCGAACGAAAAAAACGACCAGATTAAGAATTCTTCGGCCAATAACACACACACACATACACAGACAAGGCTAGAAATTCAATGAATATTTAATGATTGATCTGTAATGGTGGCAAGATTGTATCCAAGAGATTTCCAAACGATTATCCGCCTGAGGAAACCTGGTATCTTTGTGAGAGGGACAAAACAAGCAGGTTGTTGGTCAATTTTCCAAAAAACGGAGAACAATGAGATTTGGCGGACATGGACTATCAAATTTCCGACCGAGGAATAGGAAAAAAATTGATGAAAAATTAAAAAATAATTTTCAATTTTCCCGTGATGATGATGATGATGATGATGAAGATTGGTCATCGAGATTTGGAAATCGAGATGTGAAAACCAGGATGATGGCACGAATGGCAGACATTTGAGCAATTTTCGCCAACCAACCGCCAACATCGCGATCGATGTTATTATTCGCGATGTTGGATATTCGGTTGTTCGGTGATTCATCTCCACTGGCAGGTATCATCAAAGTCAATAAAATTAGATATTAAAAGAATGGTCGACAGGTGCACAAACGCACACATACACACTTAGACAGACACAGGTAACGACCAGTGTTTCAATTCTGACCAATGTTTTTCCATAATTTCTTGTTTCCCTATTCGTTTCGGTTTTATACAATTTCTTCCTCTGGTAACTTCTCCTTCTCCTTTTCTCCATCATACATGGTCATGTTGGTCAAAAAAAATTGAATCTCAACAACGGTAGCAATATCCAAAACAAAACAAAAAAAAACGAAACAAAAAGAAAACATTTCAAACAAGCGGAACTTGATTGGCTGAACAATTTGTTTTCGACAAAACGGCAGCAACAACAGCAGCAGCGATCATCAAACAAAGACAGAGACATCGGTGGCTGACCATTGAGCCTGTCCACCACCATAACAATCGTTATGATGATGATGATGGACGTCTGGCCAATTAATATATTAATAATAATGATAATGATGATGATAGTAATAATTGTTCTTTATTGATTTCTCCTACTCTCGTGCTCTCCACCAAAATTCTCTTCGTTCCACCATTGTTCTTTTGGTGGTTGATTTTTTTTTGTTGAACGATGCAATATGCTCGTTGCTCCCAGGAAAGCGAAAAAATGTGTGGTCATGTCATGCCAGTCAAAAACCGACCAACGAAAATTATTATTATTATTATTATTATTATAACCGACAATGGTCAAGCTATGGCGCTATGCCCGCCAAAATGCCCAGCCAATCAAACACACGCACGCACACACGCCCTATATCCAGACAAACAGGCCAATCAAAAATAAATGATAATTTGACACCATCGAAATGAAAAAAAAAACAATCGACAGCGTACAGCACCAAAAAAAATGATGAAGAGATGGAGCTAAACGCGCGCACAAGAGAGAGAGAGAGAGAGACCGGGAGTAATTAGACCAAATGTCCATGCCCACAAATCTTGCGCGCGTCAATTGTTCGTTTTGTTTTTTCGCTTTGTGATTGGCCAATTTTCTGGAGAAGTGGGTAGTACGAAACAAATAATCATCATGATCATCATGATGATCGTATAATGGGTAATCGTATAATAACCTCCTATAATTTTGTGCGTTTGATTGTGCTAGCGTGAAGGTGGTGGCCAAGCAGTTTTTGAACTTAACTGAACGTAATAATAAGACAACAATAATAAGAAACGTTAGGCGTTTTTGACGCCAAAACCAAGCCCCCTTCATTTTCCCATTGTAGTTTATAGTGTAGTATTGTTTTTTCCGAAGCTCTTCCCCCTCCTCGTGCTCTGTCTCTGATTCGATCGATCAAGGATGTGAAAAGCACAGAAACATACTTAAATGGGCAGCGGGCAACCAGGATTCTCCATCGTATATCGATTGGCTATATCAAACAAACGAACGAACGAAACGAACGAAAAAAACAAAACAAAATCTTGATAATATTTTCCCGATTTTCTGGCCAGTCGTTTGTCAGTTATCATTCAGCTCACACACACACACCCGGACGCCTGGATTGAAACCCAGAATTGGCGCCGACCAACGCCATTGGTCGTGTGTGGTGTGTGTGTAGCTTGAATGTTTAGTACACCTGGAAATAATAATAATGATAATAATAATAGTAATAATAATAACCAGCAACAACCAATCAGCCAATATGTGTGTGTGTGTGTGTGTGAGGCCTCGAAGCTTGGGCTCGGGCAAAACGGTGACATTCAGGTGTTGTTTCGAGGTGAACAAAATCGAGATTGATACAAAAGATATGATCAGGACGGAAGAGAACAAAACAAGACAAGGTAGCACACACACACAGAAAACAATGAACGGCCAATAACAACGACAACAACGACAAGAATCATTATTATTATTATCATTGTTAAGGTTATTGTTTGTCGGCGGGAGCCTACAACATAAGAATATCACGTAGGAAACCCTCCTGATGAAACAAAACGACAACAAAACAAAACAAAACGGCGACGAACAACGTCAGACAAGTAATAAGAACAAAAAGGCAGCCGAGCGAATTTTCATTAATGAAAATAAATAAAAAAAAATCAAAACCCGAACAACAAGAAGAATTGCACATGCTAATAAAATTACGAAAGAATGTATTTTGCCGATAGTTATTAGAATCATCATCATTGGTTGATTGTTATTATTACATAACATTACATAACATTACCACCTTATGTTGTGGTTGTTGTTGTCGTTGTTGAATAAGCTTGATTGAATTAATAAAAACACACAAAAACAATACAAAACAAAACGAAACAACAAGAAGATTCTTGTCTTGTTTGTCGGTACGTAACTAAGCTTAAAATCACATTGCTTTTATTCATCGTTGCTTTTGTTGTTGATTTATTCAATCACACAAACCATGGCAGATGTTGCCCATTGTATTCCATCTTCGCGCCAGGATTTTGTGTCTTAACAAATTTGTGTTTTAATTTATTTGGGCTCACACAAGTTCCAACAACAACAACCACAGCCAATAAACACACCCATTACAACATGATCGAATCGACCGGGTAATGTTGATTCTTCCACACGGTTTCAAAGGATTCTTGGAAAGGATTCTTCTTGTGTTTACCCGAACCCGATCCATTTTTGTGTGTGTGTGTGATTCATTCATTATTTTCGCGCCTATTCATTCATTCATTTCTTGTTTGTTGGTCGGGTGTACCCGAGAAGAAAAAAAAACCATACAACATGCTCGCATTGATTATATAATTCTCAATTCATTCAATTCAATCTTCCCATATTCCATGTTCCATGTTCTTTATTATTATTATCATCCAAAAATATATTCACAATATGATTCTTGACTTTTGGTTTGTTTTTTTTTCTGGTTTTTATTATTCACTCCGGGGGTTATTTTCGTTCTGGTATATTTTCAAAGCCCCTCCCCCTCCTCCACAACTACGGCTTATCAGTCGCCAGCGCTATAAATTGACATTGCTAGCGGATAACAACAAGAGAGGGAGCGAGCGAGAGAGAGGGAGGGAGGGGATTGAATGCGGACCAAATCTTCTTTTTGATTTCAATTGAATCCATTCTGGCGTCCATTGATGTCCACTGACCGAATGCTTGATTCGATTACATTCATTCATTCATTCATTCATTTATTCGCCTATTTTTTTACTATCGCTACCAAATGCCCGTGTTCCGTGATGGCCTGCATTGACCACCACCACCACCATGGCCATTACCAGCGGATCTGAAACATTTTCTTTCTTTTATTTTCGTTGTTGTTGCACGTCGATGCACTCTCTGGGTTTTTTTTAAAGGATTTTGTTTGCATGGCCGAACGTGAACAAAACAAAAAAAATCGAGTATTATCATTGATGGATTCTCCGTGTGTGTATGTGTATGTGTGCGGGTATCCAAGAATGGTAAGGGGGTTGTGGTACGCTGTTTGTTTCCCGCAAAAATGTTGCACAGGAATTTTCTTCTTCTTCCTCTTCTTCTTCGTCTTGTTGTTGTTCTGGTTCTATTTGATAGAAAAAGCGCTTGAACGATCAAAAGCTTTGGGAAAGATCTGTAGGAAAACCACTATCAACTAATAATAATGAATAGCCATTGCCAATGGTGGCCACCACCACCACCACCACTCTTCATTCCACGTCATTAATTAGCCAACAACGGAATCGATTCGTTTCTTCTCTCTCTCTTTCTCTTTCTTCATTTATTTCTGCTTTTGATTTTTTTCCGTTTCTCTCTCTCTCGGGTTGTTTCATTCATCTTTGTTGTCGTATTTATTCCGTATATACATTCTGCTGTAGCTGTGGCTTGTCGTGTATTGATTGCGCGCATTGTAAGCTTTTCAGCCGAAACTCTGGGCTGTTTCAGTTGTTTGTCGATTATTGGCCACATTTCGATTAGTGAAATAATGCTTGTCAACTCTCTACTCAGAGCTAGGGGGCGAAAAACTAGATCGGAAATCGGAAAAACAAGCGAAACATCAGGCGCCGTGGAAAAAAACTATCAAACATCAAATTGAACCAGAGAAATGCGGGAATGCCGGAGATCCCGGATTCTGGTACGGTCAATCGGTCCGGGATTGCACCACTACCAGCATCGCAAACAAGCTTCTCGATCAATTGTGAAGAGGCAGAAAAAAATCCAAAAAAATCAAAGTTGGTCTACTAGTCCGATCAGTGATCCAGATTCAAAGAAATCGATTTCAAAGATCTTGATTCATTCCACCACCACCATAACCACTGTCAATTTGATAATTGGCCAAATTAATGATTCGTATCGGTGTTGGTGATGATCATCATCAACACCACATCACTGGAGCGACCAAAAAGGCTTTAAATTGGTTCATCAAGTACAACAACCATCGTAATTATTACCACTAATAATAACCACTTTTGATGATGAACCTCGATGAACCAGAGCTTGATTCTTTTTGCTGAGTCTCTTGATGGCGGTTGAGAACAACCTGAAAGGTGTACAATTTTGATGGTTTCTCGCGTCAAGCATGGCTCACCTCACCTCGACTTAGCTCAACTCAATTCAACTCAACTCTTTACGAACTAGATTATTTTCAATTTGATTGTTGTCTCCCGGAATCAAGTGGAAAGAAGTAAAGTAGTAAAAAAAACAATAAAATTAACAATCCTAGGCTGCCTTGTGTGTGTGTGCGCGCGCGAAGGACAAGACTAAAAATCGGACAAAAGCACCAGCCAAGAAGAACTGAGTTCTGCAGTGAAGTGTCCCACCATCAAACGAAGGGGCACAAAATGGTCGATTTCCGAAATGATCCCCACTGGATCCACTGGAAAAATATGGAGAGAATATTCATTAACGTTCATTGCAGGCCTTTGTTCTCTCTCGCTCTCGCTCTCACTCACTCTCTCTTACAGAGGTCGATCCATAAGGCGAACAACAACAACGGCCAACGGTCCATAATAATGACAATAATTTAGATCCTTGTCTAGTGCACACACACCACACTGCTCTGCTGTTTGCTGTAGACTTATTTGGTTCCAGGCCCACAAAAAAAAGAATAACCGTATGTCTCTCTCGCTCTGTGTGTGCGAATGTGTGTGTGTGTTCCATTACAATTTGATAAGAGGATTTAAGAGACACAAGACTTACAGCACACACACACATGCACTTATGAACATAATTGTGGGTTACAAATATCATAAATGAACGACAAAATTATGACAATAGTATAGTATGGTAGTATATTTTTCTTCTCTTTTATTCTTGTAATGCTTGCTTTGATAACTCCAAAGATCCAATCCAGGGTTTTATGTATGAAGGCGTATGGCTCCCAATTGATGTCAATTCTGGGCGCCATAATGCTATTTCGCTCTTGCTCTCACTCTCGAGAGAGATACACACGCAAGCAACGTACACACACCCACGCACATACAAACACCGCCCAAACAACAATCCGTTTCCGTTGTGTGGTTGGTGATGTTATGATGATCCTATGGGGGCGGCGGTCCAAAGGGACGACTGAATTTGTTTTTCAAATCATCACCGGAATTGGATTTGGACCATTTGGTTGTAGCATCCTATTTTTTTTTTGCTGTTTTGGTTTTGGTTTTTGAGATTCAAATCTTCTTTTTTTTCTGTAAAAGAAAAAAATGATATAAAACACAAGTAGATCAAAGTAGGATGTGCTTTTGCATGTGTGTGGTGTGCCAGCGAATAGAGAATTGCCATCAACGCCATCAACGCCGCCATCATCATCATCTATGGCGCTTAATACTTTTCAACAAGGCAAACATCACGAAATCACGATTAAATATAGCTCGAAACATTCTCAGTCCCATCAGAACTGAGAATACAACTCTTTGTTTCTGTTCGAGAACGAGAGAGAGAAACAGAGAGCCACGGCCATCATCAGCATTGATGATGATCATAAAAAAATACCAAGATGTTTGGGTTTTTTTTATTCGAGAAACGAACGAAATATACTTTCACCGTCGGTGGCCTCACACACACAACGATGATCATCATCATCATCGATCCATCAATGATATTGGCCAATATCGTGTCTGTATGATTCCATATGGGCCCGCGATGTGCGTGTCCGGGCCAATGAACACACGCACACACACATGCAGACCAAAAGGAAACCAAAAAACAAAAAATATCATTCGATCATCAATTAAATGCTCTCCATAATGATTGTAGAACAAATATATCTTGGAAATATCGTAAATAAACAATAGAAATTGGTTTTGGGTCCAGTTTGGTATGGTAGAATGGCAATCAGGTTGATTGGTTTTCGATCGATGGTTTGATTATTATGGTCAGGGCCTCGGAGACCACCACCATCATCATTCTGTATACAGTAAGATCTCGTATTTTTGAATTGTATTAATATTTATGCGACTGTGCATGTTGGAAGCCTATAAGGACTGTTCCAGCCCTCTGATTGGTTCATTGTGATGATTTGACCTGATGACGAGACACACTATAGACCTATAAACCGTAGAAAAGCAACCAACTCTGACCAGTACAAGTCTGTGCATGTTTGACGCCTATGAGAACCGTTCTCCCCTTTGATTGGTTCATTGTGATGATTTGACCTGATGACGAGACAAACTATAAGGAGGAGACGAAAAGCTTTCACAAAAGCTTTCACAGCTTTAACCAGTACAAGCCGGTGCATGTTTGACGCCCATAAGAACCGTTTTCCTCTCTGATTGGTTCATCGAAACGTATTCTTCCTTTTTCAAAAGCCAATTTTATACGCGCTTTTCTTTAGAACGTCTCCACCGTATAAAACGAGACCGGACTGTATTTCTATTTTTGCGGATGTATTCGGTTGATCAGCGAATGTAATTTCTTTTTTATTTTAATTTTTTCGTTTGATCATTTCCAGCCAATGAAAAAACAATACAATGAAAGCATCTAGGAATACATGAAATTTTTACTGCACAAGATTCGGGACAAGAATCCTAGAATTCTAGGATGTTCTGGAAGACAAACTAGTAAAGAGATTGGAATAGCTTCAAGTCTAGCTTTGAAGTTATTTCCTGGGCTAGGTTTACTCTTCTATTAGTTGAAAGTTTTAGTTTGCTTGACATATAGAAATGATAGTTGGTTCGTGTGCGTGTGTGCTTTTGTGTGTGTGTCTATAAATTTCCGAATAATTAAATTAAATTTATGAGTTTTGTATCCATTCTGGACATTGGTCTCTAGTCTGTGGATCATGTTGGCGGTGGTGTTGTCGCTGGATTTCCGCTACTTATTGTCCGTTGTTGTTGTTGTTGTTGTTCGAAGTAATTTTTCTGATACCGAAGTTAGTTGATTATATTCCTCACAAAAGTATGCTATGGTCGGGGTTCGGTAGTGGACATTCTTGTTGTGCGAATTTCGGTTCTGCTCAAACATTCTCTCTCTTTTTTTGGTTGAATGTCCCGGAATGCTCTTCTTCTCTCATCTTGGTTTCGGGTGCCATTTTAATGTGCTTTTTGTGCCGAAATTCAATTGCGATTGTTGGTAGTACAACTATTGTTGTTGTTGTTGTTGTCCACAGTGTTCAATACCCGACAATACAATCGACAACGACAATGTGCAGAATAATGAAATTGAAAAACCGTTATGCCGTTTCTGCTGTTAGCCGCATCATCTCTCTACTATGTATGTATGTATGATGTGATAAATGGCCGGAGATCGGAGACAAACTGGTATATGAACACACAACATATAGAGAACAGAGGCAATACTTTTCTGGGCTAACATAATTTCCTCGACTAGACTATGTTGGTCAAGCAGCAATAACTTGATTAATAATTTAAATTTAATTTAATTTGTACTTTTTTTTTGCTGAAAAAAAATTATTTTAGACCCATTGCCATTGCCATCAGCATCATCAGTGGCACCAGGAATCGCGAAAGCGAGAGAGAGAGCGAGGAAAGGGAGTAAATAGAATCCATAGGCTAGTGTGATGATGATGATGATGTGAGAGTTCCTGTTTTCTGTTCTATGTTTGCCAAGGAATTTCAACTAAACCCTGGCAGGATCCAGGCGAAAGAGAGCCCAAAAAAATGATAAACGGCTTGTCGATGGCTACTTTTCGATACATTTTGAATTATTAAAGTGCTTGCTGAACGAAAAAAAAATACAAACGAACAAATAAGAAGAAGAAGAAGAAGACAATGAATGAGATGAAGAGTGGAGGGAGAGAGAGAGAGCGGAAAAGATTTTATTTTATTTTGTTCTCGATTGAATTTGTCCAATCCGAGCTTCATCGCACACGCACTAGCACACATGCACACACCCACACACACTTTGAGAATCCGGGCGCGCAAGCAAAAGTTTTTTTTTATATTTCTCGCTGCTTCTCTCTCTCTCTCTCTCTCTCGCTTTCACATGAATCTTCTGGAACATTTTCTTGGAACGGGTATTGAATTGTTGATGATAGAGAGAGAGAATTCCGGGGAACTTTTGTCGATGATGGTTGTGCTGATGTTGGCTATTGTACTATTATTTCTTGTTATTTTTTTGGGATTCTGGTTGTTTTTCTTGTGCTTCCTTTTTCTAAATAGGATGGTATCCATCATATCCAATGTCCGTTTGTATTGGTAGTATCCGGCGTCATCATCTTCATCATCATCAGTATGGTCAGTGTGTGCCGAAGAAGAGCGTGTGTGGGGGTGTATGTGAGTGTGTGTGTGTAGTGATCAATCAGTAATAGATGAGCGCATCTCTTAATAACAATGTGGACAAAGTGGCCAATAAGAATTCAAGAGGTGCCAGGCCATATATCAACGGATCTAGTCTATATTCATGTAACATTGATAATAGCCATGTGAATCCTCTCAATATAACCACTGTCCATGTTATAATCACGTGGGTATATAGTAATCTTCTATGTCGTTTAATTGCTGCATAAAGGCCACTTAAGCCAAACAATAGTCCACCTAAATCAAATTAAATGAGAAAAAAAACAAAACGGAAACGGAAACTTATTTTTGTAAGACAACAAGGAATCCGGGATTAAGTGAGGGCAAACACAAAATATAGTGCACCAGTGAACAGGATACAGACCAGCGGAAAGCGTTACAAGATGACCACCGATGATGCTTCCGGTGAATATTTGATCAAAATCATCGAAATAAACATTGGCCCATATTAAACCGAAAATCGATGTGGCAATCAATAATGTATGCAATAACAGAAACAATGAACGTATCAATGTGATCAAATTTGAATATGTAAAACATTTCATTGGATTCAAACAATGATATAACCGGACACAGGATTCTGGCGGACAGCTACATTGACAGCAACCATCCGAACAGCATCGACTACAGCAACAACAATTACCGCATTCATCATCTTGGTCATCGCAACAATCCTCGTCGAATGCTTGACACATGATTTGATTTTGGTGGGTTTGTCTTTCAATAAATCGGAAGAAGAAGGAGAATAATACAATAACGGAAAGGGTTACGATTCGACTATTTCGATCTTCCACTTGCAATCCAGCTCCCCACTAGCGATTGCCAACGAATTCTGTCCGCTTTGAAAACCTTATCAAAAATGTGTCGGTTTTCTGTTATGTTCGGAAACTGTTCCGAAAAAAAAACAGAGATAACGGTGAACGAAAATTATGACAAGTGTGAAATGAATTCTGGTGAATCGGGTGATTCGGAAGAATGAAGAATGGAAGCAAGAGACGTACCAAAAATGAATGAAAATTCAAGATACACAAACAGACACACACACACAGAGACGAACAGACAGACAAAAGCTATGGCAAAAAATCGTGGAAAATTCTGATGGATAGATAAGCTTTTGGCACCATTTCCCCTAAAGACACTGGTAGATACATAGGGTACACGGACAAACACAACCACCACCAGTTATTATTCATATTCTTATTATTATTATTTTCCAATGACATTTGGCCCTGGGACAGACAACACAACTTTGTAGATATGCGCGACAAAGTGCGACAAAGAAAACAGGAAGTGTCAAATGTCAAACACGCACACACACACAGCTTAACCTTTTGTTGTATAGTGTATTGTTGGAACACGCAACACGCAATTCGGGCACCCAAAAGCGAATTGAATCAATTGTGCAATCATGTATTGTTGTTGTATTGTAGGCAGATGTATTTGAATTGAAGATAACACTTTTTCGGGCTCTGGTCAATGTTGAATAATGTTGAAGAGGACCGAAAAAATATTATTCAAATTCTCGACAAACACACACACACAATGAAGAATTTTTTTTTTTTTGGAAAAATCTGAATACGAAATGAGATGGTCTTCACATCATTCTGGCGGCTATTGGCGCCCAAGTTTTTAGCACAAGCATTATGATTAAGCATAAATAATATTCCAAAATGGATACAATTGTTGTCAATAGTTTGCGCTTCAAGGAATATTCTTCATAATCGGATTCTCGTGGAGAATTTCGTTCAGATACATTCGAAACGAAGCGATGATAATTATGATGATAATTAATTCAGCATAATCATAATCGTCGGTGGTCGTGGTAACTGTTCAAACACCGTGAAATATGGTGAGATACCGGAATTCAGGTGGAAACTCGGTGATTATTCCGTTGCCCGGTACGGGATCTGCTGGCACCACACACCTCACTGTTTGGTTGCCATCCACATTATTGACCACCAACAACAACAACGATTCTGGGCCTGAAGAATACTCTGATTATTATTAACCGATCCCAAACCACCGTTTTGTTGTTCCACAAATTATCTAGACAGGCGCCGAAGTGTTTCCCGAATTGAACGAAACGATGAACGAAAAAATGAAAATCAGTTGGTGGTGGTTGTGGTGGTGGTGGTGGTGATCTACCGAAAACAGGAACCTTCTCCTTTTCTCTCTCTCTCTCTCTCTCTCCTCGAAGAAGATATAATACAAAATGATAATATTGAAAAAAAACCCGGCCATCGCCCATTTTTTTCCCTCGGTTTTGTCGTTGCCCTGCCTATAGGCCAAAGCATACAATTATGATTATGCAACACAGAAAAAATGAAACTATAAAAAATTAAAGGCCCAACGCCCAACCGGCAGTGTGTTTTTCGGTTTTGTTGGTCTTTTTTTGGGAGCCACGAACAAAAAATCCACGACTTTCCAAACCCAATTTCCATCCAAAATAATAGCGACAGGAAACTATTGAAGAGCATTCGGCTCTCCTCTCTTCTCTCTCTCTCTCCCTGATGCGTGTCAGAATCCAATCATCTAATGTGTATGTGTGTGTGAAGGTGCACCAAAAGACGCCAAACAGGATACAGGTGAACATGGGCAAACATTTTGCATTTGGATAGAAAATTTTCCCTTGTCTTGCCAAGAAAGTAAGCGCCCTTAAATGCAACCTGGCAACAGCTAAACGGGGACTATCTGGGTGATCTAATTATTTTGTCCATAATTTCGTTTTTTTTTTGGTGTTTTCGGGCCACCTATTTGGCTTGCTTTGTTCCCATTATATCTTGTTATTATTATTATTATTATTATTATTCGTGATACGAAGCAAAACAAAATTCTTATTGTTAAACGACATTTCATTTGGACTAGGTCTAGTCTGGTCTGGTCTGGTTGAACCAGGGCGCGAGCCCAACCAAGAGAGAGAATGGTGGTCATCAATTATGATTACGAAAGACGAAAAAAAAATAAACAAAAAAAAACAAGGATAAATTGTGCCCGTGTGTGTGGGTGTGTCCCGGGCTAGTGTTGTTGTTGTTGCTGTTTGCTTGAGATTCTTATTTCGGTTCTGTTGTGTGTATGTGTGTGTGTGTGTCCATAATATTCTGGATTCACATTTTGTTTTCGACAAACAAACACTACATCAAACAAAAATATCGGGTTTTCGGCGGCGGAGCATTTTATTCCATCCAAAATTCAACCAAAAACAAAGAAAAAAAAGTAGGAAACCATGCACAGAATATAGAAGAAGATGATGAAAAACTAAGATGAGAAAACAAAACATAAGAGCTTTAATCGAAACAGAACAACTGAAGAAAGCCCAGAAAATCCAAACTAAAAGCTTCGTATTGAATGTCAACTGTCGTCAACACACACACACACACCCAGGACAACAATGGATGAACCAGAAGAATTCTATTTCCCTTAGAACTACTTAGGTTCGAAAAATACTGGCCAACAACGATAGAACGATGGCCAAGCAAAACTGGACCAAAAAAAATGGAACAAGAATCAACGGTGCGAATCTTTTACTGAGTACATTCGGACACTGAACCGATTAGACCAGGGGTGATCAAGCCTTTTTAATCAACGGGTTAATTTAAATTTTTTAAAATTTTTTGGCGGGCCGGATATAAAGTAATGCAAAGTAATGTAGACCTACGGCGACATCTCTGAGCAGGAGAACAGAAATACAGTTTCGGCTCCTCCTTATAGTGTGTCTTGTCATCAAGTCAAATCATTACATTGAACCAATCAAAGAGAGGAATACACCTTCTTCTGCTGTTTATAGTACGTCTCGTCATCAGGTCAAATCATCACATTGAACCAATCAAAGGGGAGAACGGTTGTTATAGGCGTCAAACATGCACAGACTTGTACGGGTTAAAGCTGATCGCTTTACATCGCGTAGTGTTTCTAGTCATCAGGTCAAATCATCACTATGAACCAATCAGAGAGAGGAATATAGCTTCGTCTCCTGTTGAGAAATGCTTGGTGGGCCGAGCGAAAATGTTTGGTGGGCCGCACGCGCGGATCGCTCACTTCTGGAAAATAAATTTGAGGGAACACCTTGCAATCCGCAAAACTAATTCTCCGGCTGGCGCCATGAGCCGGGACTTTGAAGAAAGTACTGTAGCCAGAATTAATCAATCTTGTAACAAACACCGAAATCAAGTTTTGTCCATCTTTTGGCCATGGTGGCGGATGAACAAGATGATCATTTAGCTAGTAATATTACTCGTGATCATGGATCTCTTATCTACGTAGGGTGATCTTGGCCAGATTCTTTACGTGAGCATGTGGATTAATCTGACCAACGAAATTATCTTGACCAAAACAAAACAAAAACAAAAAAAGAACAAAATTGATCTCGATTTTGGTGATTTCGAGATTAGTGTTTTTTTCCTTAGGTTATCCTGGTGCTGGTGCAAATTTCTTGTTTGGATTTGTCGACGATATCCTCCTCCGTCCGTCCGTCGTCGTCCGTTGGTCGGATAACCCGGGCAATCTGTTCTACATAGCTATGTGCATGTCTCGTAATTATTTTTCATAATTTTCGGCCACAAAAAAAAGAGTGAAAGATTGATTGCGGTCAATGATATTGGATACCAAGTGGTGATGATCAAGATTAACACCATATATAGCGTTGAGAGGAGGTCCGGAAAGATTGCTATTATCATAGAATGTTGATGGAAATTTCGAAGTAAAAAAAAGCATTCCAAGCCAGAAAAATACTCGGACAAAATGAATCCAACATCGGCTACAACAACAACAAGCTACAAGTGAAATATCCTAATCACGACACAACACACGGTCATCATCATCCGAATGCGGTAAACATCGGACACACACACACACACGCACACACACAATAGAAGCAATGATGTGCCAATTGATGCGCTAAATCCGACAATGTGCGGCAATCGACTTTGTTGATGATTGTGTATTTATCTGTTGTACATCACACAAGCTTACCACCTCAATATCCTTACCTGTTCAAAACGTGGTTATTATCCTCATCTCTCGTTGATCATACAAAATGTATCAAAAGATGGTATTATATAATAATGATAATGATTGTTGTTGTTGTTCATAACAAAAACACATCAACGAAATAAAAAGACGAAGAAGATTAATCTAGAATCCCCAAAAAAGGATTTTGGATGTTAACAAGTGTTAATATTTTCTGTTGGCAAAAAAAACACAAAAATTTCGCGCCAGTGTTTTTATAATTATCTGTTCGTACATTGATAGTTGTTGTTTTGCTTGGTTTCGCAACCTGTGATCTATAGACACGGCCCATATGAATGATATCGATTACTATCGGTAGCGACACATCACCATCGTAGCAAAAGGGCTGGAGCAAAAGAGGCCAGATGTCTGTATTCAACTTTCTCACAAAAAGGGTAATTTCCTGGTTATTGTGGGATTCTCGTTTTTCTGGATTTTCTTCAATTTACCCGGCCGAAAGTACCGATTTGCACACAATCAATCTAATGGGCTGATGCCGTTGCACATCACATTGCGTAGCATCCAATTTTCCGCCCAATCTCCAACCAACTTTTGGCATTTGATTTGCCAAAGCAAAAAGAGTTCAACAACTCTTCAAAAGAAGGCCATAAAGTTCCAGATGTAGAATGTTGTTGTTGTTGTTGTTTTTTGTTCGCCATCAATGTTATATAGTTTTCAGAATGTTGGCGTTTTTTTATTACTTGATGAAATGAAATTGATCTTCCCGGTATCGGTTTTGCTTTGAAAGGATTTTTTTTTTCGGAAATATCCGCCCAAGATACCCGTGTATTTTTTATGATTGGGGTGGTGTACCGAAAAAGAAGAAGAAGAAGAAGGAAAGAACTAGAAAATTTAATTTTGGCCAACTGCATCACCACCGACAACAGCCACGACGACTAGGAAGCTAGGAGCTAGAAGGAAAAGTCGCTAGAACTCTCCCGTAGCGAATTCTCCAATGTATTTTCACCTTTGAGACCAACATTTCACTGTTAAGCTAAAGCATCACGTTGGTACGTTCGCGGAAATCTTTGCAAATGGAAAAATCTTTGATCCTTGGCGACAATTTGTCGTTTTTGGTTTGATTCAAATTTGGCTAAATCAAAGCTTCCGAAAAAAAGAGAATAATTCTAAATTTAGATTCAAGACACAAAAGTACATTATTTTAATGGAAGATCTGTAAATAGATTTATTTTATTTACAAAAATTTTCTACAGTAAATACAAATATGAAAATGTGCGCGACAAAGAATTTTTAAATTTTTTTGAAACTTTTTTTTTAAGTTATAAACAACGCCATCTATGAGCGTTTTTTGTCAAAAACAAACTTCAAGCGGTGGAGCACAAATCGGTATTGGCCTATGGAATTTATCCGCTTTGAAATTGGCTAAATCCGCTCCAGATAATTGACTAATCGGCGTGTAAATATTGGATTTTGATACTTTTGAATCATTATGTTTGACTCCATCATTTGGATTTTGGGATGATAAGTGATTGCTAGTTTGGTGTTGTTGCTGATGGTGGTTTTGAGTGGTTGTTGTACCAAAAAAAGATCTACTTGCTTGATTGGCATGATTTTGATTATTTGGATTAGAAGAGTGCACAAAGTTGTTCTGATTTTGATTCCTAAATGGAGAATCAGAAGATTGCTGGACAACAAAATGTGGATCATTGTCGCCATCCATTTGGATTTCTTGAATCATTTGCAGGTTTGATTGTTGAGGAAGCACATTTGTTGGAACGGATGATGAACCACCGAAAACCTTATTAAAAGTTTGGTTGAAACTAAATCTAGGTTTGTTATTGGCTGGTGCTTGACCCCCAAAAAACGACCTGGCAGGATTCTGGTTGGAATTGGACATTTGTTGCCATTGTGGGGGTTGTTGTGGCCGATATTGTTGTTGTTGTTGCTGCTGCTGTTCAACTTTCTGCAAACTTTTCGTAAAGCTGAATTTAGTAGGATTTGCTACGATTTATGGTGTTCCAAATGCAACAACAGAATTTGGATTAGAATAATCAAAAAAAATTTCAAATGTCGGAAATACCTGGTTTTTGAGGATTATGATTGTGGTACGTAAACCGTGGATTGACATGTTCGAAACGACAGGAATCACCATATCTACAATTACCGGCGGCATAAAACTTGCAAATAACCATGATTTCAAGAATACAGAATCCAATGAATAACAAAAACAAAGACAAAAATTTATTTTGCACAGGATGTGAATATAAAACTCAAGTTGGTAACATGCCACATGCCATCTATCGGTGACAATAACAAAATTGCCCTTTTGAAATTGCGCACGTTCAATCAAAAAATTCAAAAAATGTAGCGATTTCAAAAAATGAAGCAAATTTCAAATAGCAAATGTGCGCTCAAACTGTATGGCACCTCTTTTGCTTGGTCGCGTATGCCCCCTCCAATCACTGGGGATGCTATCCAATGATGATGATGTACAAGCATCTATAAAACATCCTCATACGATCCTATCGATTCAACAACAATCATCATCGCTTTCACACATCGGAACACTATCACAATGAGCAACAAGTTGCAGAGACAATAATCAAAATCAAATTGAGAGCAAGCTAGTCTGTTTGAGGCTCCTCCTTCGGCTTTTGTTCTGTTTCTGTTAATGTGATGGGCAACATTATAGGCCCATCGCGCTCTAATTGACTGATTGGATTGGTTTGACTGATATTTGACCTTGGTCTTTGGGGAGGTGGTTTAATTTTAAAATGCAAAGGGAATGTTATAACGACATGAAGACTCTCGCCGTACTATTCGCCTGTTATAGCACCGATAGTCGCACGTTCATTTTTCAAAAATCAGCCAATCTCAATTCATTTCTCTCGAACAACCTACAAAATGCACTAGCCGAAACAGCCTACTGCTGTGTGCTGTAAGCCGTATGCTCCATCTTCTGGTTTTTTGAGGCAACTATTTCGGTTTTTATTTTTTCAAAAAAATGATCAGAGATTGAAAAACCTTGTGGCATTTTCGTACAACAGTTTCTTTTTGATACAACTAGAAAGATTAGATTGGTCCACAATGGACCCGGGATCCTCCACGCCCAACGGAAATGGATAATCAGAGCCGCACATCATAGAATCCTACAGAGAATGCAGAATGGATACATGATAATTATAGAGTAAAACTTTGGTTTGTATATACCTGTCCATAATAATCCAGGGCAAAATTCAATGTTTCCGTTTTGTAAACCATTGTATCAGCGCATACATTCGGGGACATTTTCAAATATTCATCCGGACATTTTACCACACATTTTTGCATATCTTGTGGATATTGTATCAAAGCTTGATTAGCACGGCCACTAAGATATGGTAAAGCTCCACCACCATGTGATAGAATGATTCGAAGTTGTCGATGCCTTTCCAAGACTCCGCTGTAAGCCATTGATAAAGCAGCAGCAGTGGTTTCAGCAGCCATTCCCACTATGTAGGACAGCCAAAATGGGCACCATCGGCCATTAGCTTTGGTAACGCTCCATGGATGGATCAACAATGGCATATCAAAATCTTGAGCGGTCTTCCAGAATGGCTCAAACATTGAATCATGAAACGGATGTTCGTTGACATGCGTTCCAATTATAATGCCATTTAGTTTCAATTCAGTTTTACAGCGAATCAATTCTTTACAAGCCAAATCGACATTTTGCAATGGAACAGTGCCTAGACCAGAAAACTTGTCCGGATAACGTTGACATTCGGCGGAAAGATGATCGTTCAGATATCTGCAAACCACTTCGTTATCTTCACTTTTGGCCCAATAATTGAATGTAACCGGAACTGTCGATATGATTTGCCTGGTAACACCATGTTGTTTCATATTTTTCAATCTGGCTTCATACGAATAAAGTTTCTCATTCACTTTCCGGAAAACACTATCATCATCGTGTAGAAGTACCGCTTTTCTCAGTCCATTCGAATCACATTCATTCAATTTTTCCAAACGAACCCAACCAGAATAACCGAATTTCTGCAGAAATTAGAAATACTTTCAGCTTTTTGTAACACCATGAATGAGATCAATCATTCAATAGATCAATACCTCTTTGAACGATGGTAAATCTTCAGGCAAATAGTGAGCGTGTACATCGATTTTGGGCAACATTTTGACTCTCGGGCTTTGCTTTATTGACCAATTAAATCATTTTATTGAATCCAATCATTGATTTCAGTTTAAATACAATCAGAAAAACCCCCGACTGGAAGTAATCATCAAATTTTTGTTTGTGTCATCAAACCAACCATCAAGTATAACCATTTCAATCATCAAAAGTTGTGTTGATATTGAATTTTTTTATGATATTTGCTCCTGTTTCGGTGTCCTGATTTTTGATTTGATTTTCGGCCGGATTTTGACCGCCAAATTTAAAAACTCAATTTATAGACATGTTTTAATGGTAATAAAAGATCCGGTTGTGGGTTGAACCAAAGATTCCGGTAATCTGGATCCCTGGATGTTTCGGTCAAACTTGATCCGGTTCAAAATGAATGCATACTCTCTATGTACATGGAACATGGCGCAACATCATCGATTAGGAGGGCTTAAATCCCAAGGACATCAATGAAATATCACCAGGTTTCGATAAACGATTTGATGCTTTATTTCATTTTGTGGCAAACACATCGAAGAATCCATATTTGATTGATCAAATCACGTCATAATAATGCGGCAAAGTTTTCATCACAAAAATAATATTTATTATTTACAAAGCACATGAATAAATACGATTCGATAAAATAACCATAATTATAATGGTTCGATTATTCAATAAATACAATTCATAGTATAGCATATTGATCAAAAATCAATTTTCTGATTTTAAAATAATCATCCGAAACCGTTCCTTCCAAGTGAATACGGCCAGATTCCAAACGTTTCACTTCAACTTGGCCATTGCAAAGCAAAACACCGCCGGAGAATTCTGCTTGGATTCCGTGTTTCATCAGGATTTGTTTGAAATCCGATAATTTCAGCTCATTGACGAAAATCGTCTGATGCGGCTGTTGTTCGGCCGGCGGTAATTGTTTCAATATCGGTGTTGATTCACGATTGTTTTTGGTATCCATTTCATTATGATCATCACCGGTATTAATTTGATTATCATTGGTGTCCATGGTTTCAACAGATTCTTCGGGTTCATTTTTGATTTCATTGTTGGTCGGATTAGTCGGGTTACTATTACTGCTGTTGGATGTTTCTTCATCTTGCGGCAGAATAGATTCCGAAATGTTCATATCTATTTCACCTTCGACCCATGCCAATTGGGCGCCATCTTTGTACTGAGAGAATTTCAATGAACTAACCAATGCATCTTTTAGTTTAACTTGATAAATATGGCGCTCTGTGGTCGCATCCACCAATTCCAATAGTTTTGGTGTGAAGATTTTTCCCGACGTTACACAATCATTATTTTGACAATACTGTTTGAATGCTTGAGCTTGTTCTTCAAAACCTCGGACCAGAATTAGTCTTCTGGGACGGATTAGCTTGATGATACGTTTCAATGATTCACCATCGGAACGACCCTCAAAATCAATGAACTCCAAACGACATTCAACAGTTACATCTTCCATGTTTACCACACATTTGGTAGGCACGGTTTCAATGCTCGGTTTGGTTGTATCATCATTCATTTTGGAATTATTAACACCATTGATCAATTTATCATCATTTAAATTTTCCTTATCCTCCATGAACATTCTGGACGTATCGAACATGGCATAATCATCCGGATTGATTATCTCACCATAATCATCCCATTTGATTTTTTTCTCGATAGCCGGAAACATTGGAAAGGATTTTTTGGCATTCTTGAAAAATCCACCTCCTTTCACCCGGCCATCGAAACGTGATGACATCATTAGATCATATTTGTGTGTTGGATTCAAAAATGAATCATTCGATTTTGGCGCTCTACCACCACCACCGCCGCCGCCGCCGCTTCCGGATTTAATTTGATTGAATTCTTCATCGAAAAAATCTTCATCAGATTCTTCTTCGGATTCCTCTTCTTCTTCTTTCACTTTCAACAATTCATTGGCATTTTTCTCTCGTTCTCTTTCCAGTTCTTCTTCACGTTTTTTCTCTAAAAATTCCTCCAGCTCTTGACCTGTTAACGGAACACGTAGCTTTCTTCCTAATTTCATCACCAATGGTCTTGGTTGATCAATAGATCGTATCAATTGATCCGCTAAGGTACCGGGTGATGCACGTTGTGTGAATATGATGGTGTTTTTAGGGCCGCTAGCAAATTTGAAAAACAGTTCTCTAGTAAAACCACATTCAAATTCAGGCTGTGAGGCAAGTATCACACACGGTTCTGGAACACGATTCAATTCTTGAAGATTGTGGCAAAGTTGAATATGTTTGAATGCGAATGGATTGTTACGTTGACCTTCGAACCCTCTCATCAATTTATCACTCATCCATTCTACCAAAGATTTGGCGAATTCAATCACATTATAGCTGAAATTGTTCATCAATATGATTGAATAGACATGTAAACCTTGTTCGCTGCGCCACAATTGATCAAGCATATTGGAAAGTTCCAATACTCTACCGGCTGTATCTGTTCCGATTAGAACATTACCAGAGGATCTTAGTGTTTCAACAATGGTGGTGAATAGTTCAACATCGCGCTTTTTTCTACGCCCGGGCACATAATTTATATTGTTACAATCAGTGATCAACATTGATGGCCTGCTTAGCCTATCCAATGTACAACCATTCAAATGTCTTTCTTTTTTATGATTTATATCAATCGAATAGACAATATCTTCTTCACCATCTTTGACGATCTTCCAAATGGTTCCACCAATCATATGTCCAGCCGGTAAAGGTGTCAATGTAATGCCTTGACCTTTGCCTTTAAGCGGTACTGTTTGATTGTATTTCACTTGGATCACCTTATCGAATGCTAAATCAACATCGTCCAATGAAAATAGATCGAATTCTTCATAATTAAACCTAGATTGATAAAGATCATAGGCAAACATTTGGCCCATTTGATATACCGGTGTGGTAGCATAAATATCACAGGCCAGGCCGCATTTTCCAAACAGATAAGGCAATGCTCCTACATAGGAAATAATGTTCCAGAATCAGAGATCCGGTTTGTTTCTAGTTTCGAAATCAACATCATACCTAAATGGTGTGTATCAGGATGAGATAAGAGTACGGCATCGATTTTAGGAATATGAGGACGCAGCTCTTCTACATAATCCACGCTACAGGATTCATCGCAACCACAATCAAGGAGGAAACAAAATTCATCAATATTCAATAGATAACATGGTGGTGATTCATTGGAAGCACCAGATATGGGAGTGAAATAGATTATCGAGGTCATTTTTTCCCGATAAAAACATAACGATTCTTGTTGAAGCTCGGCATTGGCCAGTGTTTCACCGAATGGAACAATCGATTGTGTCCCGCGAATCGATACCATCGCTGAGCGGCTTTTATTGTGACCACTGAAGACTCTTTTCGGTATATTTTGCTGTTCGTGAATTGCCGATCCTAACCAACCTCCTGCTAAGATTGATTTTGATCGTGTGTGATAAGGATTTTTCGATCTTTCAACATTGACACTTTGAGATAGTGGTCCACGATGAACAGGCCACCGTATGTCAATCAAATGCCTCCGCCACCGGTCCCTGGACCAGCGCCAATCATGCAGAATACTGGCCCACCTGTACCTAATCCAAATCAAATGCCTCAGCCGATGCCGAATCAAATGCGTCCACCACCACCTCCTACTGGATCAATGATGCCACCTCGGCCTTATTCTCCTCATCATCCGCCCCAAGTACGAATGATGCCTCCGGGTGGTCAATATGGTCATGGACCTCCACCTCAACCACAAAATCGGCCACCACCAATGGGTCCAATGTCTCAGCCAGGTGTTCCACCTCCCAATCAAGGATCTCTAATGCATGCTGGTGGAAACAAACGACCAGGCTCGGTGATGCAAAGTCCAGGAATGAAACCAATGAACCCTGGAATCGGTCCTCCAAACACCATTGCTCCCGGAGCAAATGCTTCAATGCATGGTCCGATTCAGAAGAAAAAGAAGAAAATTTCCGATAAAATTTTGCCACAAAAAGTACGAGATCTTGTGCCAGAATCTCAAGCATACATGGATTTGATCGCGTTTGAAAAGAAATTGGATTTTACAATCATGAGAAAAAGAATGGACATTCAAGAAGCATTAAAGAAACCGATCAAACAAAAAAGAAAACTTCGTATTTTTGTCACCAACACATTTTATCCTGGAAAGCAAGATCCTGAAGGCAATGAAGAACCGATAGTACCATCTTGGGAATTGAGAGTTGAAGGAAGACTTTTGGATGACAAGCCAGAAGCATCGGTTAATAAAGCTGTTCAAAAGAGGAAATTTTCATCATTTTTCAAGAGTTTAGTTATCGAATTGGACAAAGATCTTTATGGGCCTGATAATCATTTGGTGGAATGGCATCGATCGGTGAGCACGGCTGAAACAGATGGATTTCAAGTGAAAAGACCAGGAGATCGGAATGTGAAATGTACAATTCTGTTCATGCTCGATTATCAGCCAATGCAATATAAATTGGATCCAAGATTGGCCCGTTTGTTGGGCATCTATGCCAACACAAGACCAGTAATTATACAGGCATTTTGGCAATATGTCAAAAAGAATCGTCTACAAGATACACATGAACGCGAATATATTAATTGCGATCAATATTTAGAACAAATATTCAATACTAAAAGAATCAAGTTTGCCGAATTTCCCAGTCGGTTGACGCATTTTTTGCAGCCACCAGATCCGATCATAATACATCATCAAATTAACATTGAACCACCATTGGAATCATTGAAAAAAGTTAGCTGCTATGATATTGAAGTTGAAGTGGATGATCCGTTAAAGAATCAATTGCAGAATTTCCTACTTTCAATTTCATCACAACAAGAGATAATGGCATTGGAGCAGAAAAATCATGAAACAATTGATTCGATCAATCAGCATAAAACCAGCCGAGAATTCTATCTGGGTTTTGCTTCGGATCCTCAACAATTCATACACAAATGGCTTATATCACAAGTTCGAGATTTAAAAGTATGGTTTTTTTATTCTTTTTAAAACATCTGAATGATTTTTTCAACGATTGTCTCTTTATCAACAGGTTATGACCGATCAAACTGGAAATCCGGAAGAGGAAAGATTATCGGACTTTTTCTATCAACCATGGACACAAGAAGCTGTGTGTCGATATTTCTATAGCAAAGTACAGCAAAAACGTGTAGAATTGGAACAAGCTTTAGGAATACGTAATACATAATGCACACAACGTTAAACGTTTTGAACGAAAAACCTATTTTTATTTTGAAAAAACAAAAATCAGATCTCTGTATGAATTGAGGATGAACAGCAAAAGCATTGTATTTTTTCATTACATTAACCACTCCCTAAAGTATTGAAATAAAAATGTTTGTAACTCAAGCGTATATGCGTTCAAAGCGATCGGTTCAGCCCTTTTTTTAAGAAATTGAAAGTGCTATGACTGATAGATCACAACAAAAAGGGGACAGTCCCAAGACTGTTAAATGTGAACGACAATAAGAACAGAGAGAAAAAGATGATGCGCGCTTGGAGGATGAAACAGCGATCTGTGCGGTGACTGGTCAATTTCACAGCAACTTTCAGCATAGTTTTTTTTTTGACAATCAACTAATTTTATATAGAAATGTGCTATGAAAGGGGCGAAGACAATCGTTCGTTTAACTCTAACTTTAAAGTTGAACTCAGCCAATTATAGGCAATATTAGCTGATCGTCTTTAAATTTTTGAAAAAAAGAGCCGGCCTACCAAACGCTATTTCCACTGCAATGGTCAACTTTTGCCGCTTATGTGTCTTTCGAGAATTTATTTCAGATTGATTTTGATCTTCCAGAATAAAAATAACCAGAATCTTCATAACTGCAACCAATTTTTTTCAAAACCAATTATCGACTGCCATGTTCAAAAAATCAAAACGTTCCTTTCGACAACGTACCAAGCATTCAGATTCGGAGGATGATCAACCCCGACAAAAAACGGTCCAGAATGATGACCATAATAATGAAGACTCGGTTTCTGGAACTAGAATCATGTTCGGTGGTGGATCATTCGATCCTGACAGTAATAGCAATGATGATGGTAGTAATCAAAGCTTTAAATCATCAAACGCCAAATCAGAACGTAAAACTAAACTAAGCTTTGAAGATGATGAAGAAGAAGGTTTGGGAATCCATAGAATAATTTGTTTAGATTCTAATTATTTGTTTGGTTTATCCTCTTTTGAAGATGTTTTTATAGTGAAAAAATCCCTCTACAGCAGAAGAATGGAGAAAAATAAGCAGAAACTTTTAAAAACGAAAATTACCAGCCATTCTGGCCCCGAAAGATTAGCTCAAGATCATCTACTAGAAAGTCATAGTAATAATTATACCAATCACAAAGAGGTAATCGACGAAACATGTACTCAATCCAACAGCACAAACACCACCATTCCCAAAGAAGAGGAAACGATCGTTTGCCCAGGTAGCGACGAAGATGAAGATTATGATTTTCATGGAGTTTCCAACAAAAAAGGCCCACAATTTCGACCAGCTCTGCAACGTGGTTTCATACCTGACGCTAAAACTATTTATGAATTGAAAAAACAACGCCAAAAATTGGCGCGTACCGTTGCTGATGATTTCATTCCATTGGATGATGATGAGAATGAAACCACCAAGAACTCAGGTAGATTAGTGCGTGAAAGTGATGAAGATAAAAGTGAAGATGGAGATTCGCCAAACGATGACGATGATGACAATGGTGGCCAGAATAGGGATCGCATCCAATTCGGCAATGTTGATTATCAGACCAAAGAAAATGAAAAATTCAAAGAACGTTTTCGAGCTGTACAAGAAAAGAAGGAACAAGCTCATAATAATAAAAGTAATAAAAAAGATTATATCGATGACGACATAATCCAACTGGATGAAGATGGTGATGATGAAGACGATGAGAATGATGTTGATCAATCCAAAGAAGAATCCGAAGATGAAATGGACAAATGGGAACGTGAACAGATCCGAAAGGCTGTTCGTCTGCCAAACATACCAATGTTTGCCAAAACCGAAATCAACAATAAGTATTTGAATGATGATAATGTCACATTGATCAACAAGTTGCAAGTGATCCACGATAATCATTACGTGGTACCGATTGAAGTGGATCACCAAGAACCAAAAGAATCATTTGGTTCATTTATACCTCCCTATATAACAAGTGATAGATCTCAAAATCTGAATGAATTTGTTTTAACGACATTCGCTGATAAAATTCAATCCGCCAAGCAAAAATTAGAATGTTCCATCCAAGATAATCAACATCTGTATGATCGTGTTGAAATGGACATGAAATTAGCTTTAAATGATTTGGAATCATACGATTCGGATGTATCGAAATTGACCGATGATTTTAATTTTTACCGAAACTTTTTGGATTTTGTCCACAACCTATGTGATTGCATCAACGATAAGCTATCTGTGTTGGAAAACAATGAAAAACAAGCCATGGTTGTGTTTAAAAGTTTGGCGCAGAAAAATTTACAACAGAATCGGACCGAGATTCAAGATCAGAATAGCATATCGCTTCATTTCATCATGAATCACAAAGCATTGTGTATTCAACATGAACAAAATAATTCATTGGATTCCATACTAGATCTTTATGATTTCCAAGGTGATGCGCAGAAACATCAACGAGCTCGAATGGTGGAGGAAAGGAACCGAGGAAGGTTCCGGTCAAGACCTATAATGTTAGACGCGGAAAATTTGGATATGGATAATCGTTTGGTGACCAACAAAGATGTTAGCGAAGAATTGAACGCTATACAGTCAGCAATGGATGAAATGTTCGCGGATACTGATGAGGATTTTGCATCAATCAAAGCTATATTGAAAAAATTCGAACATTGGAAAAAGGATCGTTTGGAAACGTACAAAGAATCGTTTGTGAATGAATTTCTTCCCAAATTTTTGCTTTATTATTTACGCCAGAAGCTTGTTTTGTGGAACATATTCCTGGATAGTAATGACATGCAAAACAAATTGAATATTACCGAAATGGAATCGATTCAAGACTTGGTCGTTTACGTGACATCGGCTACTTTCAACCAAGCGGATCCGGATCTAATCGATTCAAATGTGATACCGGAACTAGTGGACAAAGTTATATTGCCAAAATTATCAACAATGATCGAACAAGAAATATGGAATCCATTATCAACGCGACAAACAAATCGTTTGGCGACATTTTTGCAATTGTTATCGAAAAATTTTCCAACTTTGGTGGACACCAGCGAAAATCTTCCGCTATTATTGCAGAAGATTGTGTACAGGATAGAGAAAACATTGGAAAACGATGTTTTCATTCCTCAAATGATACCGGGAGATTTTTTCCAGCCAGCCCGTAACAGCAACAATAATCAACAACGATCCATTTATGAAACCAGAGTGATAGGCTTTGTGACGCAATTTTTCGAACACCAATATTGGCAAACGTTCCGATTTATGACCAATGTGATATCGATGAGGAATATAATTGATGAACGTATAGTCAAAGAGTTGGCCTTAAATCGTATCTGTTTCCGTTATATTCTGATGTCCATCCAAAGATCAGGTTTGGATGGTGAAACAACCATCGTTCGGTTGCAACAATTGATCACACACCTGCCAAAAGAGTGGCTTAAATTTGATTCCAACATCAAAGATCATTTCATAAAATTCATACAATCATTGATTGATACATATTCCCCGTCATATCCGGAAAAGGAACAAAAAAGCCTGTATTTATTGAAACAAAAATTGAACGCAATCTGATTCTGTGGATGAATCTCATCCATCCTTTTGCCCAAAATAAATTCCTTAGGAAACAAGAGTATTATGATTTTGAGGCGCCAAATTGTCGCCGCACCGACATGAGCATGGCGCCGGATTTTTTTTTGTTGCTGCTCGTTCGCCTTTTCAGTTTAGGAATCGTACAGAATGTGTATAGAAAAAGAGGAGAAGATGGAAAATCAATGTTTGAGACCCCTCTGAACCGAACAAACCAAAAAGAAGTGGCATATCATTATGAATTGTTGTTGTGCAATATATTCAAGGAATATCTTCTTTTTTGTTCGGGTTTTGGTTAGGTATCCCATTCGGCTACCACCACTACCGAACCTTTCACATCCTTCAAGACAAGAACAACAAGATGAAGAAGAAGAAGAAGAACTAAGCAGCATTGATATTCGTTGAGAGTTCTCTCTCTATCTACCTCGCTTCTTGTGTTCTTATGAGAATCTTGTTGTTGTTGTTGTTGTTGCTGGGGTACTATTATTATTCTTCGAATGATCAAAAACATCCATTAACAACAACAGCAGCAGCAGCAGCAACAACAACAACGAGAAAAATATAGAATCCATGCACATCATCATCATCATCAGCCATTATCAACATCGATAAAGGGGCTAGTGAACCTCGAAAGGCAACCAAAGCACAACGACCAAAGTTGGCCAAGTTCGAGTCTTCTCACACACACACACATACACACACAACTCTCAACTCTTGAAGTCTTCGTCTCTAACTTTAACCTCTCTGGTCGCGGGGTCCTCGCGCGGAACATTCTCGTTTGCTGCTGCCACTGCAAACACCACCGCCATTGTGGCCAATCAATACTTTGTTTTGCTTGTTGTTTTTTGTTTTGTTTTTGGGAACATAATCCTTCTTTCACTTCTGGAACGCGTTTAGTGTGCCCGTGTGTATGTTGGTGTTCCATTTGTATCTGCCAGCATTGGTTGTTTCTATTTCTTTTTCTAAGGCCAGTAAACTACACTATAGTGGTGGGTACGGTGGTGGTGGTGGCAGTATTGTCAGTATTGTCAACTGTGTTCCAAATGGTTCTATCTATGTTACTGTGGCCACTATTGTTTCCGAGTGTTTAGGATTCTTGTTGTTTTCTTTTTTTTTATTTTGGATCCTGATTGTTTGTTTGCCTGCCTGCTTGTCTCAAACATTTCTACTTTTTTCCGGTCCGATTGTTTATCTTATGTTTTTTTTTGGATGGATTTCCGAAAGTACCAGAATTGAAGAATATTCTTTGTCTTGAATCCGAAAATTTGATTGGGAAAAAATTTTATTGCGAAAAAAAGAAAAACGACCCTCAAGAATCATCAGATATTTTTACGTCGTTTCCGTACGATCTCGTCTCATCTTGATCGAACTTTTTTTCGAGCATCTGCTTTTTTTATGTTCTAAAATTCTAATGGTAAGCATGGGGATTCTTTGTTTTTCATTTGTGACAATCGCACACATGCAATCGTTATTATCAGGATCTTCGTTTTTGGAAGGAAAAAATTTTTTTTATCATTAGTTGAGTCTAAAGTTTTTAAAAGTGACTGTTGAGTCAATTGTGCTTTAGTTTAGCAGTAAAAGTGCCTCATTTTGATCAATAATGCATGATCAGTGTGGATCGATAAATTTTCGCAAAAACCATTCTCGGGTAGTTTTTTTTTTGGTTGCATTCTCCCTCATTTTCTGTTCTTGTGATTTTCTAATTTTTTTGATTTTTCTTTAATTTAAAATTGCACCAATTTGAAGAAAGCTTACTATCCAACAACAAACAAAACATCGTCGTCGTCGTCTTCGTCGTCGAATCGACAACAACACCACAATCCATTATTGAACAGTGTTCCAAATCACCATCAACCTTTTGGTAATAATCATAACGTATTGATGCCTGGACCAAATCCGATCACAGCAATGTTTAACCCAGCAGCGGTTGCGGCCATGTTGAATCCATTCCCTGGATTTAATCCAACACAGCAACAACAACAGCAAGCGCTTCATCACAATCAACAACAACAGTCTGTCAATCATAGACATCATTCTCATCATCAATCATCATCGGGAAGCAGTCACCATCATCATCATCAACAACAACAAACCCATGGAAATTATGTCAATTATTATACATCCAATGCCGATGGCATAAGGCAATATAATCCAAATAACAACCATCATCATCATCATCACCAAAACCATAACAGCCATTATAATAACAATGCTCAAGCTCATTCTGGTCATTATGCGGTAAGTTTTCCCCGAAACACAATTTTCAAAACAAATTCCATATCAATCCTTATTGTTAAATCATAGTTTTTTTATTGGTCAGAAGATGGCGCTAGGGTCGATGCGGCACACCTTTCTTTTTTAAAAATTTAACGCCATCTGGCGGTTCACTTATGCTTTTCCATTATGTTTTGTTGTTGTTGTTGTTTGTGGCCTAAACGCGCGGCCATTAGAGATTTTGTGCGCGCTTTGTGCCATTAGCGCCAATACTTTTGTATGTGCGTGCGTGTGTGTGTGCGTGCGTGCGAGCGTGTGGTGTGTGTTGGAGTGCTCAGTGCGTCGCTTTTTGTTGCTGCTCTCTGTTGCTTATGTTACCGACTTTTATTTCTGTTGTTGGTAGTTAAGTCTTTGTCTTTCTATTTTCTCCCTATCTCTATCTCTTGATGTGTTGCTCCTTCTTCCTTCTCTCCCTATCCTCGCGAGCTTAGTGTGCGCGAATCCTCTCTTCAGCTCGTTTTTGGTGGTTGTTGATATTATGATTTTGTTGTTATTTATTCGATGATTATTATTATTATTACACCATTATCATTGTTATTTGTTGCCGTCCATCAATTTTTTCTTCTTCTCCTTCAACATATATCTGGTGTTGTGCGTGTTTCCAGTTAGGGTACCTATCGAGTCCTACCTTGGCCACTGAACCAACAACGACAATTATTTTACGCACAACAAAATATAGGGAAGCAATAGAAAAAAAGAAGAGAGACCACTGTTAAAGTGATGTGTGTTGTGTGCTGTGTTGTTCGTTAAGGGTCAGTGAAATTTTCTTATCTGGCCGTTTGTTGACATCTTTGGGTTTTTGACCAAAATCATTGTGATTCGTGGTGTTACATATTGTTATTTTCATTGGATTCGAAAATATCGACGATGATTATTCCGGAAGATTGATCGTCTTCAAATATCAACTGTTTTATGATTGTATGCGGATTCGTACCTCCCGCACCGCTCGTACACTCAATTTTTTTACATCTACCATCTTGATATTCTATTATCAATCGGATAATAGATGATTTATTAGCTGTTCAAACGAAAATAAATTGGTCAATCATTCCTCTTCGAATTAGTGGCTTCTTTCAGGAAATCTGAATTCAGCCATGATGCTCGGGCAATAATAGTTTTTGTTAATTGGACCTCCTTTTGGATTTTGTTTTATGATCTCCTCTTAATTCTTGATTTCAAGATTTCTGTTGAAACACTAAAATCATTGATTTTCTCCTCCCTGGAAAGCCTCAAGTATTTTGAAATTATTGATTTATTTTGGGCAAATTTTTTTAGAAAAACGACAAAATCATGAAACCAGAAAAAATTTTATATAGTAAAGCGTTGCAAGGCTCATCAATATCATCGCAAAATTCTGGACAGAATATCAACAGCGGCAACATTGTTGCCAACAATCCACCAAGTGTTATTGTTGCCCCGACAGGAGCGACATTATCATCCCAAGGTGGTGGTGGTGGCGGCGGCGTGGCGGCTATAACGTCATCTAATTCAAATGAGCCTGGAAGTAATTCTTACCATCATTTACACAGAAGTCCCAATAGCGGTGGACATTACGGTAGTGAACGCAGCGGTGGTGGTGGTGGTAGAAACATGAATCCAAACAACATTAATAATAATTTACCACCACGTATGGCTAAAAATTATCAATCCATTTATCCGATCCGCCATGACCAGGTATTTTTTTGTAATAATTGTGATATTGTCAGGAAAATCAGAGTTAAGGTCCTATAATGGATTGTGTTGATTGCCATATTATTTACTAATCATGATGATGATAATGGTGATGTTAGTGTGTTGAGCCAAGGATAAAGCGATAAATAAATTATTTCTAGGATGATATGGATTGTTTTTTTACATGTTCTAAGAAGCAGACACAAAAAAAATCTTTAAATCAAATATTGACATTTATAATCTGTAATTTTTTCCGTTTTTTTTCTTGCATTTTCTTTCATAGACTTATTCAGAATACCGAAATTCATCAAGGACAAACCCACAACAGTCTTCCGCTCCACCATCGACGACATCCGTTTCCACAGCATCGGTTAATGTTCAACAGCAGCAACAAGCTAATAAAGTGTCAACAAATGGATCTACCTCCATAGTTTCACCAATTAGCACATTGTCTAATAATAGTACCAATAACAATACGGTATCATCAATTGGAACAATTAATAATCCAAGCTCGGTATCATCCAATAATACCACTAATAATAATTCATCAACAACCAATGGTGGTGTAAGTGGTACAGGTGGTACATCGATATCGGACAAATCAGATTCATCGATGGCTAACCATCACAACAGCAACACAACAATTAGTAAAACAAATTTGTATATTCGTGGTTTGACGCCAGACACCACTGATAAAGATCTACATTCACTTTGCCAACTGTATGCTGACACTTGATTTCGTAGTGATAATTTGATAATTATGATAATTTTTCTTTGTCTTGATTCATTAGTTATGGTACCATTGTTTCAACAAAAGCAATCCTTGATAAAGAAACCAACAAATGTCGAGGTATTTCCCATGATTTTGATTATTTTTGCAGTCTATTCAATATTTTCTTCCCTTTATCAATTTAGGCTATGGTTTTGTTGATTTCGACAATCCACTATCTGCTGAAACAGCAGTGAAAAATTTAAACGAGCAAGGTGTTCAAGCTCAAATGGCAAAATGTACCGATACAAGTAGAAACAAAAATTTGCAGCCAAAAATTTCGGTAACGTTAATTTTCGATTGAATCAGCGATTATATTTTTTAACTTTTCTTGTTTCAGCTCCAGGAACACGATCCAACCAATTTGTATATCGCAAATTTACCGATAAGCATGACTGAAATGGATTTGGAATCCATGCTTTCGATACATGGAAAAGTGGTATCCACTCGTATTCTCAAAGATGTTAATAATGCTTCACGAGGAGTCGGATTTGCCAGGTCATTATAAAATTGGGCCGAGGAGACCTTTTTAAATCAGATTACTGACCAAAACGTTAATATAATCCCTAAACAGAATGGAAAGCAAAGATGAATGCGATATTATAATCGATAAATTCAATGGAAAACTAATACCTGGATGTAGAGATTTATTATTGGTCAAGTTTGCCGATGGTGGCGGTAAAAAGAAAAATCACTATAAAAACGAAAGTCGTTACCGAAACGATGTTGATGTAATTAAATTTTCGAATTTTTTCCGCACTCTTTGTAATAATCTAATTTAGGAAAATTTTGATGTTTCCTTTTATTCAATCTTAAACCAATTGAAGCAATTGCAAATGACATTTGATTCAACCAATTTGACACCGAACGGTGTGACAGCGGCCATGTTACCATCACCATTAGGTGCTCAAGCTTATAATCAAAGATTCTCTTCACCATACCAAAATCCGCTGCAACCAAATCCATGGATGAATGCACCGGCCCCGCAACCACAATACATTATGCAGCCACCACCAATGCTTACATCGAACATGGATCCAAATGCATTACAATATGCCGGCCCTTTGATGCATCAACTAACAGCACAGTTGCACAATATTCAATTGGGCGGTGGAACAGGAGTAAGCTTTTAAAAAAAATCACAGGTCCACAATTATGTGGTTTCTAACGGTTTTTTGCCCAATTCAGTTCATGCCAGGTAATCCTCATCCATATGGAACACAACTTTATCCAACACAATTGATACCAACCATGCCAATGTCTGGAGTTGGTGGCGATGTAAGTTTTCACCATGATGATGATGATGACATCGAATCTTGAACATAATACAAATTTATTGATGTTTGTCTTTTCAATCATTTCCAGCAAGATCCAATAAATCCATCGCATTCTGTTAGCAGTGGAAGCGTTTCTGGAGAGGAGCAGCAACAACAGCAACAGCAGCAAAATCAACAAGCTTCACAGCAGGCCCCACCGTCGCATAGTTTTCAAATGTGCTATAATCAACAAAAATGATGACAATTTTTTTTGGGCGGATTCGGAATCGATTTTTTATTCAATGAAATAGATT
The DNA here is from genome assembly GCA_025882695.1 of Amerodectes protonotaria. Taxonomy (NCBI): domain Eukaryota; kingdom Metazoa; phylum Arthropoda; class Arachnida; order Sarcoptiformes; family Proctophyllodidae; genus Amerodectes; species Amerodectes protonotaria. Next base: position 20,997 of record JAOZJS010000202.1, on the reverse strand, counting down.
CGATAAAAAATTAATTAATGTTGTATGCATTCGCATCCACCTGTAAACTGTTCGCGATCAGTTTTGTGTAATGTTGTTGGAGAGATGAATTCAAAACCCCCCCAAAAAATGTGAAAAATACCATTGTTTTTTTATTAATTGCCAGAAATTACATGAACACCCGAATGCAAAACTAACAAAAAATGGACTGTAAATGAACAAGAAAACAAAGTACAAAATAAATCTGAAATCTTATAAGTTCGAAAAACAAACCAATCTGATTGGAAAAATTTGTCGCAGAATTTGCTGGATTCGCAAAGTTAGGCCATACCAAGACGCGCATCAATTTTCAGTTCTTGGCGTCATTTTTTTTTGTTTTATTCTTGCTTCGTTTCCTTTTCCTCCTTTTCGGTTTGGATGTGGATGATGATGATGATGGATTTCTGGTTTCCGGTGCGGATCTTCCATAATATTGATCCTCTTCTTTGGCAACTTGTGCATTATATTCATCCAGACTATCGGGCAGACAGCATTGGCTGAATTTAGCGCAGCAAAGAATATTCCTCATTGAATTGGTTGAGATGCGATCACATTGATCACAGGCTGTTGTACGTCCTTGATAGAAAATGATCGATTCGATGGTTCCTAATTTCATGGATACCAGTAGCCAGAAAAACACCAAAAAGATAAAGAAAGATGATGATTGCCCAAGTCCAAGATGCATTTTCCTTTTCTTCTCAGATCCTAATTTTGTTTCAGTATTCTTGCTGACTGAACTGTAATCAAGAAGATTGAAAATCGAATCACAAAAAAATATTTGCAATATCGGAATAATTGACAGCTTTAAGCTGCAAGCGCGCAAAAAAACCACTAATAAGTCGCCAACATCGAAAGCGTTTTGGATAAAATAACTTTATTTTTAGATTTATCTTCACTTTGTTTCCAATTTACTTCATCAAATCAATTGGTAGTTGTACCTTTGTACAACGATGCATTTCAAGGTCAGCATCAATGTTTGCATTTCATTGCCAATGTCCTTTCTTTCCATGATTGGCCACCACAACCACCATTCAATGGTCACCATAAAGATGGCGACGAACAGCAAAAGAATCGGCTCGCTTTTTGATGCTGGTTTTAATTATTTTTTTAAAATCAATAACTTAATTAATAATGTTATAAGTTCAATCAACAGGATAATTTAATGAAGGAAAATGTTCAATTCAATTTTAAATAAGAAGACATGGATTCCGATTCGAATATATCGTCGCTATTATGCAAGCCATTCTCTTTGTTAATGTTGTCGTAATTAATGGTGTTCAATTCGGTTATGGCCATCATTTCACCATTATCATCCATTGACACCGGATGTTTGCAATTCTTGTTCAAACAAGCCAATGATGATTTTCGTTCACAGTTCCCTTTCACCATCGATGTCAATGGCAATGAAACATGTTTGGACAATTTCCGATGTTGTGGTGATCGTTGAGGAGTGGTACACAACGACGATGATGATGTCAATGGCTGTATTGGCTGTGGCTGTGATAGATTTTTCTTCATAATCGAAGTCCTATGGCTACTGGAACCATTACGATTCTGTACGGTTGTCACTATGGTAGACATGGATCCGGTGGAGTATTCTGCGGAAGATAGATTTCGGATTGGGGGGGAGAGGAAACCATAGTATACGCACGAGAGTGAACACGCCCATATACATTAAAAATCAATCGATCAGCCAGCCCACATTTGGTTTTGTTTTGTTTTACGCATTGTAAATGAAGAGAAAAAGAGGGAGGAGTTTAAAGAGAGAGAGAGAGGAGGAGGAGGAGAAAGCATCAGATATAGGCCTGTTTTTGCTTTCTTTTTTTCTATCTTGATTTGTGATTCATATTTTTTTTTGTCCAACCACAAAAATTGATTGCATAATAGACACTGTGAGAGGGGGCGGCCCCACTTTTCACCTCTCTTGCCTGCTTTGACTTGCTTTGACTCTTTTTTTGTCTTGTTTGATATTATTAAAAAATCCTCCTCTTCATTGAATGAAACTCCCTTACTTTTCTTTGGTTGCTTATTATTTTCTTTGCTTTGCTTATTCATTCACACTTACGCACACACGCACCTCCTTCTTATGAATTAGTTTGGCCTCGCTGTCTGTCTGTGGATAGATATGGATGCCAATGGAAGCTCTGATAATATGATGATGATGATGATGATGATGTAATGGAACAGCAGGAAGAAGATGTAGGTTTATAAGTGAGTGTGTGTGTGGCCAGCAGGCATATTGGATGGATAATAATAATAATAATAATAATAATGATTGCGGTGATGGTTGCTTGCAATATCAACGGAAGAGCGAAGGCGAAAACGAAAGCAAAGAATTGTATCTAATATCACAGGCAATGCAAATATGTTCCAAACAAAAATATATATTATTCATAAATTATATTCTTGAGCAGAATGAATAATCATATGGCATGGAGTCGGATATCGGTTACAACAGGAAATTGGGAATATGGTTTTCAGTTTTTTTTTCCAGTACCATTTTCGTTGTGGTTTTTTTACTCGCTTGCAAAATGGAAACAAAAAAATGCATTGAAAAGATACAAGCAAAACGGTGGTGGGTGAAATGAACAATTTGAATATAGGAAGGCAATCCAGACCGGAAGCAAACGAGCCAGAGAGAAAAGAGTGAGAGAGAGAGAGAGCAAACAAATGAAAATGGAATGTGGAAAAGTTTTTGGAATCTTTTGGTTTGGCTTGGTTTCACAATTTCAAGGAGTGATAATGATAAGATGATACGGATAAGCATTTTGGAACAAACAAAACATTCAATACTTTGTCGGAAGCCAAGGATATGATGGTGAAGGTGGTGGTTACGGTGATCTAAATATTATTATTTCAAGCAGATGAAATTTGGCTTTTTTTGGTAATTTTCATCGATAAATTTTGGCTGTGGTGAACATTGGAACAGGATCCTGTTTTTGCTGGAACAAAAGAATGGCCCAAAAAAGATAAGAGCATGGATTAAAGAGTTCTTGGGAAATCAGGAACAAAAGAACAAAGCAAACAAAGCGATCGTAGCAAAGCAAAGCTCTCAACTCTAAAAGTATCATTCTCAATCAGCTAAATATAGGACAACAATTGTGGTGGACAATGGAATACAAACAATGAATTGGGACTCAACTCAACTTGCAGGTTCTTTTCTTTCACTATTAGAATTGCTCAGATTGATGATGTAATAAGTAAGGGGATCTAAGATCGCAAAGGAAAGGAAGGAAACACAACGACAGGCATCGATGCAGACAATACCTGGAGGGTGAGAGGATTCATTGACGTAGCAAAAAAAAAAAGAAGAATTGGACAATGTTTTTTTTCGCGGACTATTGTGTCTGTGTGTTCACTAAGATTCTGTTCTTGTGTTTCTTCTGAAGAAAAAAAATCCGGTCGCCAGATAAGGGTCCTGAATTTTCACCAACACAAAAAAATGTACCCCGGAAAATACTTACGTGGCTGTTGCCATCTAGGACGGCCATCGCGGCTGTCACCAAGACATCGAATGCTTCGGCAAAATTTGTTCCGGAATATGGCATCGCGAAAGTTTTTATTGAAACCACCGTAGATAATTGGATTGAATGCACTGTTTGAATATGCTATGAAGTATGAATAGAATATCAGATTGCCGAACCAGCTTGGAAGCTTGAAGCCCGAACCAAAGTCGAGAGCCAATTATAAAATAAAAAAAAAGAAAAAAAAAGAAAAAAATTTATAATGATGATAATGAAACAGAGAACAGGAGACAAAGCGTGAAAAATTAAGAATTTCCAAACGCCCAACAATAGAAGGTTTCATGAATTTGCGCAATGATCTGTCGCCCTTTGTCGCGGCTTGAAAGACAAAGCCATTCCAGGGCACTGTGATTAAGCAGTTCCGATGGATGTCATGGATGGATTGTGATCGATAAAACTAGCTAACGGGCTAAATAATCATCTACATATTATTCCCTGAAATTATCAATCAAATCTAGGACCTTGTGATTATTCCAGCCGGTTGAATCACACACATCATCAAACGCCCTATTGTATTCCTTGTTCTTCTTCTTCTTTGGGCTCAACTGTCAGATTTGAGCTAAAAGGGATGGGGATTCCGACTCTAGCAAGGACAAAAGCTCAGTGGATAACGATGCTCTTTGTATGCGTGTGTGTGTGTCTATGTGTATGTCGGGCGCCATGTATCTGTATGTGTGATCCATGAATATTAATCCAATTATATTCATACAAGCGTACACTTAATAATAACAATGATGATGATGATAATAAAAGAATGATGATGATGATGATGATTATCTAGAATGGCTCCCCGGGAGTCGAACGAAGTGCTTGGGGGGGAGGGGTGGATAGGAGAGGGGAAACTCACCATTTCATTGCTTGAATGAAAATAAACCGAATATAAAACAATGATCTGTAATGGTAACCAGCAGATGACGAACACTAATAGAACCACCACCACCATTTTGATGACCTGGGAAACAAGAGAAACAGGAAAATTAATATTAAAAAGAGAGAGAGAGAGGAGGAGGAGAACAATGATGACAAAAATATTTTTGGATTTCGGCATTCTAGGATCCTTGGATCCTATTGCTTGGATCGGATTCCGGGCCTTAAAAGTCCGTTAAGAGACTTGAACTTTTTGAACATGGATCATTTATTATTATTATTTTACGGTGCGAGTGTGTGCCCGCTGAAATTGTCAGAAATTATATTCTGTGTCGTTAATTTTCATTCTTAAAAAATGGGTGGTTTCGTGGTTTTTTATTTTCATTTAATCTTAATCATGTAATACAATACTTTATGGTTCCGAACTTTTCCGAAATAGAATAGAATTTATGATCTGAGGTTTTTTTTTGTTTGTCGAAACGGAATTCTACTTCTAGCTTGTTTAGCGGAATTTCCGGCCACTATAAGCATCAGCATCAGCAGTAGCAGCAGCAGTTTTGTTTGGCCCATTTAGCCTTATAGGCAAGATGGAATTAATTAAAAAAAATTTATTTTTTTGCGCCAAAAACAAAAACAAAAATTCTTTCCGAGGAACACTCGAGGAAATGGTTTGTCGAGAGAACTGGAATCCAAAATGGAATCTGCGTGTGTGCGTGCTTGGGAAAGAGAAACCATCACCAGAAGAAAAATAGCATTAGATCGTTTGAGTTTGAGAGATAACCGAATTAAAACCAAACAAAACGACGACTACTAGTACTACTACTATTCTCCAGGGTGTTCTGGATCAAATTCCGAATTAATTCGATGTAATAAAGAAGCTAAGTGGTACTATACGCACTATACACATAATAGCAATGATTGTGTGGTGATATAGAGAAAGCAAGATGAAAAAAATTGAATTACTTTTCTTTTTGATTTTTTCTGATGTCTCATATTACTTTCATTAGCTTCACCTGGTAATTTACTGCCCCATAGGATCCAAATGATGGCCGAATAGGCTGTGATCATGATTAAAACTGGAGCAAAAAATAATATGGCTGCCACCAATGTATAGTAGAATGTTTTCAACGAATGTTTCTTATCGCATCCTTGTTGCCCAGGCGAATAGAATATTGTATATGGCCAATCTTCATAGCAAGTAATCTGTGTGTAATCTTTCCACTGATCATTCGAAGATGATCATCAAGTCGAGTTGGCAAAACATAGAAAATCGATTAGTCGGGAAAAAGAATGTGTTCATCAAAATCAGAATCGGACAATCTTCAACATGTTGCAAAAAATGGATCGTTGGCGATGGACCACTTACCTCTATTTTTTCATAACGTCTCAACAAACAGAACGGTATGGATATGACGCCGGATATGAGCCAAATGCATGTGATCACAATACCGGTTCGTTGTTTGGTCACTCTGGTACGCAATGGATACATGATGGCCATATAACGATCACAGGCAATAGCAGATAGGGTCAGCACTGATGATGTAAGACATGTCACTGTAAGGTAAATGGTAAAAAAGATGGTAAATTGAATCAATCACCAAGCGAAGGGAAACCTGCCCATGCGTGCGCGCGCACACACACACACAAACGCCCAAACTCCACCCAGAAATCAATCGTGGGCGGTCCCATGATATCGAAATTTCGAAAATATCATTTCTGTATGTGAACTGACAATGATCATTGGACAAATATAAATTTGTTCCACGATCCTATCCCATTACACAGAGTATCATCATGATTTTTGGTCGGGCCACGGGCAAGCACACAATTATATAAATTGCACTGATTCAATTGGGAGTCTCCAGTGAATCCAATTGGGCTCCCTTCTCCTCCTTCTCCTCCTCCTCCTCATCATCATCATAAATATTGTTTATTGATTCATTGATCAGTCGAGGTTCGAGAGGACATCAGTGGACAACCCAGACAACATTATCATTCCTCGGATACGGGTTTTAAATCGAAATTCCATGCAAGCAATCCCACTTGTTATTTATTCGTTGATGTGTATGATTTGGTGCTGGCGTTGTTTGAAGGATTTTTTGCTTTCATTTTTATTTTAAACGGGGTTTTGTTTTGGTCCATTTTGAACCAGAAAAAAAATCGAGAATTTTAAAAAACACAGCCAAACGAAAACAATGGAAAAAGAGAAAAAAAACGAGGTATCGAGAATGAATTAAATTCTTTTGGTATTAAATTTTGTTTGTGCCATCGCTGCCATTGTCTTTCGTGTCGATTATCTGAGATTCTTCGCTGCTTCTGCTGTCGTTGTTATTGTTGTCGTTGTTGTCGTTGTGTGTTTGACAAATGTTTTCCAGGGCTCTTCTCCATCCTCCTTCCTTGCTCTCACTCTTTGAATCAACTGCCGTTTGGACAGAACCCCCCGACAATAATGACGCCCACAAATCACACAGGCCACCCGAAATGAAAATTGTCCTCACGCGCTTGAAAACACACCACCATTCACCAGAAGCATCACCAGTGAGGCAAATGTAAATCAAAGAATCAAATTCCTCGCCACTGATGTTGTTTTGGATCTGGCCGAGAGATCGTGGGAGACGGAGAGAGAGAGAGAGAGAGTGAAGGGAGGAAAAAATGCGACAGTATCTACCCAAAAATAGATCTCGTTGACAAGGGAAGAAAAATATATCGAAAGGGAAAAAGATCCAGATCCAGTTGGGAATCAATGTTTGTTCCAGGAACCGATTGTTTAACATGAAAAATAATGTCGCCATATTTTTGTGATGGGAACAAGAGGAGTAGGCGGAAAAGGGATCCAGAGGAAGCGAGAGAGAGAGAGAGAGAGAGTGGGTGAGCGAGACAAATTCGATGTCATCCTGAACCAAGCCCAACCAAAAAGTGATGTATTAATGGAAACATTAAATATAGATAGAGACATTGGATCCTAATTGGGACTGGAGAATGGAACCGAGAATCCGCGACAACAATAAATATAAGTTTTAAAAATAGAAATGGGACCCAAGGGATAATGACTGGAAAAAAATTTTGTTACAAAATCCTGATGCGGAAACTCCATTCATCACGTGAATGTTTCAACGATAATGATGATGATTTTGAAATCTATTAAATTTTTAAAAAAACCGAGAAGAGGTCATACCAAGTGTCAAATGTCAAATGATTGGTGATGACGCCCACTGTCCTTGTTCGCTCCCTGTGTGCTCTGTTTCCTCTGATTTTTTTGTTTGAAAGTTTTAATCCTGAAGATTCTGATTCTGTTCCTTGTGTATTTACAGTTCTGGATTCAAGAACGACAGACATATTTTTTCTTCTCTTCCAAACCCACCCACACAATCGCATATTATAATCGGATTATATAACTTTGGTTGCTGCGCGCGATTATTATCCTTCGTTGACTGAAAGAATGGATGCCATTCATGACATTTGAAACAAACATATATCCCCAAAACTCTCAAGGAATCTAGGATTGTAATGAAAATTGATCCAAACATCATCACCATCATCATCATCCTTATTGAATATCATAATAGAAGAATGGAAGAGGATTTATATTTTTAGAATATTCTGAAGATTTATCAAAAGAAAATGTTTTTTTTCTTGACAACTTTTTGACTCTTTGACTGACTGTCTGTCTGACTGACTGACTGACTGACTGGGCTGATCCTGTTTGGCTTTGGCTTAACGCTTGGCTTAAAATGCCAGGGATGCCCAACCCATGGCTTATCGGTTGCGTATGCCAGAACAACTGAAACAGTACAAGACAAAGGAGGAACCTACTTACTCTCAATCAACTCAAGCTTTCCTCTCGCTAGTGCCATGCACGCTATTAATTGATCAATCATCTCGATATGTGATCCCTGAACAAGGTATTTTAAATTTAAGCCGCCTCTCCAACAGTTAGACAGAGGAGAAGAACAAGAAGACGAAGGAAGGGCCTTCGTTCTCTGTCATCCAGCTTTCTCTCTTTCTCTCGCCTGCCTACAATTTGAATCAATTGGTTTTTCAACCTTGACTCGACATAAGTAGGACTCTTTATAGGACTAGTAGTGTAGTTTTGTAGTTTTCCGGATAAAAGCGATGATAATTGCTGTTTAAATAGTAATGCGATACTCTTTCCTGGAAGTACGTCATCTTTGGACAGCTTCGCCAGCGTTTGCGGATATCCGCCAAAGCAAAAGAGCTACCGGGCAGTTTGCACGCGACAAGTTACTTGGAGCGTATGAATTTACTCGGAAATGGCTTTATGATCGAAAAAGGTTGGGCAACGCTGGCCTAAATCAAAATCAACGAAAAATTCAAATATTCCAATGTCTCTATTTTGTTTTCTTGTTGCTATTCTTTCCACAAAAGTTGCACCATCATCGTCTTCAGATTGATATTCAACATTCGAAGATTCGGGATTCGCATTTCGCAAATCCGTAATCTTCTTGAATTGTGAAGGAAAGAATTTCGAATCGAATAGTGATATGGCTGTTATTTTTTCGATCATTTTCATTGGCACATCTTTTCTTTTTTTTCGGTCGTATAGAAAAGTCCGATTTCTCTCGGGGATTTTTTGAAGCTTCCTTTTCTTCGAGCTCCTGGATTGCGTAAAAGTGCGTATTAGCTTTAACCGTGCTCCTTAATGGAATGATTGTTGAGAAAGAATCAATTCTCGGAATTCGGTAGTATGAATGGTAGTTAAAATTGGATTCAATTTTCAAAAAAAAACCAATGAAATCATTCAACCAGCTCTAACGGTTTAGAGTTGAACGCATCGATTCCACTCGAAAAGAAAATCCATTACCTTCTTGATTGTAGAAATAAGGATCTTGCATCTCTTCGGGCCATTACAAATGATTGAATTCAATGATGTTGAATTTTCGGAACGATCCTCTGGGACCCATAAGGTGTATATGAAAGGTTACTGTTGGTCGGGTTCTCATTAAATCAAAATTAAGATGATTTTTGAGGAACGGGTTTTTATTGGAAACTGATTTCAGCGATTCCAAGATGCGTGACGAGTTGAACAAGCATCCCGGAAAGCATCCATCGATGCATTTGTTTCATTTGGCTGCTTTGATTATATACGCGCAATTATATTCCAACTAAAAAAATTACTTTGCTATTTGTAAATTTATTTCCGTGTAAAATTTTTTTTTTGTTAAAATTAATAATAATAAAGTGCAGTGTCAGGTCGAGCTATTTTTGCTTCGGTTCCAGTGTTCTGCATTATTATTATTATTTTTGAAACAAGCCAGAATCCAATCTATTATTTAAGGTTCCCAATTTGCAACATTTATGTAAATTGTAGCCAAGCAATAGCGATGCTTAGCTTAGTTGACTAAATAAAAAGCCAAATAATTCATGATTCTTGTTTGGTTCGTTAATTTCTGGATCCAGAATTTGTTTGGTGTTCCCCGTTTTTGTTTTTTTGGTTGTTCTATTGGTCTCGTGAGAGTTTCCTGCATAAACACAACATAACTTTGTTTTCAACTTAGATGGAATTTAATCTGCGCCCGGGATGCAAAAAGAAAAAGGGGTTTTTCGGAGAAACGATCTAACGATTTCGGGTATTCTCGGGTGTTTGTATCTAGAATGGAAATCGAGAATCGATTCTTGGAATCTCTCTTTCTTTTGAATTCGCGCCGGCTGTGGATATGGAAGGTGAATGTGATTTGGATCAAAGATTCGTTGATTGTTTGTTCAGGAGAATTTAGTTTGAAGTGCAAACAACTTTCTTTCTTCAAAAAGAAAAACAAAATATTTTGAATCAAACGTGAATACGGGCAAAATAACTGTTTGTTCATTTTTGTCACAAGTGTTTGTCGCACTTAAGACAAGTAATGAGAAGCACCAGGATTCACAATGCACGAAAAGAATTTTTGCAAGCTTTGCAAACATTGATGAGAGAAAAAAAAGTAGATCAACAACCAACTAAAATAGCCCCTCGGAAAAACATTCAGATAGTAGATAGCAGAATGAAAAGGAAATACTTACTTTGGGCAAACGAATTGATCTTGCACAGAAATGGTCCTAGGACAAAGGCTGGAGCCGTTAGATGATTGACAAGATGTACCCACATGCAACAAACACAGATCAGTATATCAGCCACAGCCAAATTGGCCAGATACAAATTAACGGTGACACGCAATGAACGTTTCATTATGACACTGATCACCACAGCAGAATTACCGAATAATGAGAACAGAATGGCCAATACGTACAATGTTATCTTGAAATATTCGTCCAAACCAAACTCTTTAAATTCACCTAGATTCATTGATTGGTAACAGGCATTAGCCAACAGAAATCGACTAAAGCAAAAGAAAAATGAGCTAAAAAATACCTGGAAAATTGAGATCTTTATAATTTTCAACATCATCAATATCAATGTATTGTTTATGGCATTCTTCATCCAGAAACGTTTGATTATTGTCCTCAATTGTGGAATCGGCAGCTGCTGCTGCTGCTGTTGCAGTAGTTGTGGCCGTGAAAGCGACCGCCGATGATGATAGCAACAATAGAATTGCTGGAACGGATGCGGAACCATTATTATTATGGTTATTCAATGATGATAATGCTAATGATGTAGGCAATGGTGGTGATGATGTGGCGGTGGTGGTGGTGGTAGGGGAGGTTGTTGGGAAATCGTCGATATAATTATTACTATTGTTGTTGTTGTTGTTGTTCCATAAGAATGATGATAATGGCCGAATTATTGAGTTCATGGCGTGCTATAATTGATTGCTAGATCGGTAGACTTCCCAGAACAACAGCTGAACAACGAATGATGAGAATAAATGGGCAAATTAATAAATCGAAATCGGATCCAAATGATTCCGATGTTAACATTGAAAATAGCAGACAGCACGAACACCATTAATTTAATTAAGCAACAAAATCGTAGCCTATGATACCATTCAACAATCATTCAGAATAACAATCCAGATCATTATCATCAACAAGATTACATAATACAAATTCCAGGATGTTGATCGATTGATGAACGCCCACACACACCACATTAACATTCGTAGGAGGAGACAGAAAAAAAATTGGAATAAGAAATGGACAGATTTCAAAAATTACTGTCCGATGTTTTTAGATCACGTCTGGAATCATTGCACAGAATTCATACGAAAAAAAATCACATTTTATTTGCAATTAAGCTGACCATTTGTTTCAGGATAATGATGATGATGGTGATGGTTAAGATTCACAATCCGACGATTTATAAAATCATGGTTGTTTCGTGGTGATCTTTTATGCAAAAAACGCAATGTAAGATGATGGCCATATTGGCCATGATTCTAAAAATAAATTCCTGGGTTGAACGGGAAAGCAAAAACCAGATTCTTGTTAAGTAATATAGCACATTAAGGCGGGCATTTGTATGCGCGCCAGATTGTGGGCGTATCGGAGGTGGGAGCTTGATTGCGTGGACCGAAATCAATATATCAACGGACAATAAGGCGTAGAGATTTTTATTTTTGATGAAATCATCAAAAACGAAAAATGAAACTTTATATCTTTTTCCAGAGACGAAAACAACAAATCGGATCGGTAATCGGATGTTGTAGGATTATTACAATCTGTTGGAGAAATTTTCTCTTCTTTGGTTGAGAAAAAATGGTATGAAATCTTCTGAAACACAACTAAACTCACACACAGACATACCAACGTCAATATCCAATTCAATTTTGGTCCATTGACGTAAATGTGGATAATAATACCGGGTAACAAGCATCAAAAGAATGTTGTTGGCTGTTTGGAAGCTTGTTGGATTGCATCATTACTTTGGCAGAATATGGACAACAATCCGCATAAACAAAATGGTCAATAATGTGGTGGATACTTGTTGAATTTCGATTTTGGCCATCAGAATTCTCGATCGTCATCGATCATGAAGGATTCTCATCAAGAATAGAGTTTCAAGTGTTTATTATTATTATTCGAAATCCAAGTGAAGAGCGAGATGGAAAATGAGCTTTTCTACTCTCAGATCTCATCAAATTGACCTACCGAAACACTCCTTGGCGCCCGCTCGCTTCGAATTTAGAAGGAAAACAAAATATACTCAGGATGGATGCGAAAATTCAAGAGCGCAAGGATTTCAAGTGTTTATATTGGAGGAGAAAAAAACAATAATCATTCGCCTTGGATTTGGTGGTTGTTGTTGTTGTTCGAGAATCAGAGATGGTGATCATGGTTACCATCGAATTTAATGAATCTAATAATGTTCACCTTCATCTATGGTTAATGGGATTTTTTCCTGGCCCTTGGATTCTGGTCGTTAATCAAAGAGACCGGATATGATTAGAATATGCCAGGATTTATTCCGGATAAGGGCAGCCGAACCGAAAACAAAAATACAGAATCAATCGCGCATAGTTCCGATTGTGTTTTCAATAATCTTAAGCGATGAGATTGGATTAATGTTTTATTTATGAAAATGAATCCACTTTAGCAGAAGATTAGACCAAAAAGAGAGGAAGAGAGGAGATTGAGAGGCTTAACAACTCGAGGTACGCTAACAAAACAAGGGAAAAACCATTAAAACGAGACGCAAGAGACCGATCCACTTGCCAGAAGAATGATTATTGTAATAACCAAATTGTTTATGGATTTGTTGGCTCGATCATTATTCTTAATAATCATCATAAAAGCTTGATGATCGATATCGACTAACAACCAAGCAACAGAACTGTGGCCAGCCACCACAGTCAATCTAATTCTGGTTACTTTACTGGAGAAAAAAATTCTTAGAATTGATGATGATTGGTACTAAATTACATAATAATCCCAAACACATAACACTTGATGTATGGCTTTAACATAAGGATCAACTATGAAGATTCTTGATGTAATATTTCAGTATAGAACAGAAGCCATTTCAGAGCAGAAAAAATGAAGAAAAATGGGCTTTGGAAAATAAAAAAAAAATCATCGCGGCTTATTTTGGTTCCCCATTCCAACAACGACGGCGACAACAACAACAAAAAGCTCCAACAAGCTTGGGCCAGAGAAGAATCGAACCGAAAAATAAGCAAAAATCTGCACCATAAACAACATCAGAAACATTAAATTGATTTTTGATTAGTTTTTATAGTTGGCTTTGGTTGCATCAGCTATAAATTATTTTGGAAATATCCTCCGATATTCTGGTCTTGAAACTACTTGCAACTAATAGCGGGAATCTTGAGAATCCAGAAACCCAGAATAAATGCGATGTGACATTGAAACTATGTTTTCGCAGTGTATGTGTGTGTATGTGTGTTGGTTTTCCATTTGAACAAAATGAAAATTTCAGAATAATTACATAATAATACTGAAAATAGGAACATATCCTTGTCGGGCGTAATTTGAAAGATGTCCGACATGAAAAAAAAATTTTTCGCTTTTATACTATCCCGTCTTGTTGGCTTGTTGGTTTAGAGCTACTAAATTATTAGCAAATCAAGCATGACCATCAGAACATGCAAGCACACGCCCATACTCAAAGTGGAGAATCTTCGTGAAAAATAATTAAGTGAATATCCAGAATACTTGGGCACCAACATTCTTACTTCCAATATAGCTAGAGAAGTAACACAGGAGGGAACACTGTGAAAAGCATCCAATGGAACACACTTATTTATTTCTGTGTTCCGGGAAGTGTATGGTTGGTGTGTGGGTGTGTGGTTCAGAAGCGTACTCGAACAAACAAACCACCACTTTTGGAATGGTTAAAAAGAGAGAGAGAAAGAGAAAAAAAAGAAGAAATGAACCAACCAAAATCGACCCACACAATTTATTATTATTATCGTGCTTGTCCGACATTGGACACATGGTTGGCAAACACATACACAACTTAGCAACATAACAACATCTTGAAAATGTAAGAACGGATATGGAAAAAGGTAGAAGACAAAAAAAAAGGAGGGGATTAAGTGTTGCATCGAAAACCGAAACATGGTGTTTATTGATTTTTTTTTCGGAATGTGGATCACATTACACTTAACCCATGCACAACGGGACCAAGAATCAAGAGAAGAACTTAAAAGAATCAAGACTTTTGTTTGTCGCCAATCAAATTTATTGAAGCGTCAAGAAATTACATTAAGATCCGGTATAATAGGGATCATTCAGCTTTAGCCAGTACGTATGCGCGTCTGTGCATGTTTGACGCCTATAATAAGCCTTTGCCTCTTTGATTGGTCCAATGTGATGATTTGACCTGATGACGAGATACACTATAAACAGCAGAAGAAGCTGTATTCCTCTCTCTGATTGGCCAAATGTGATGATTTGAACCTGATGACGAGACACACTATAAACCGTTGAAAAGCGATCTGCTTTAGCCAAATACTCCGCCCATCATCTTGAGCTTCATTCAAACGACAATATCAAGCTAGAAAATGGGTGGTTATTTTTTGTGCATTATAAAACGCCTCGTATAGAAGGAAAAACAGGCAGGCAGGCAGGCAGGCAAACCGATAGACAGCCAGACAGACCGACAGAAAGGCAGACAAAAATGACAAGCAAGCGCCAATACGATTTCGAATGGATTCTGCCACTTTTTGAAATGCTATTTTTGCTGAAGCTTATCTACACCAAAGGCAATTAGTGTTAGTCTGTTGAGCTTGCCTCAAGTGTTTGAAGGTTGAAGCTGGTTTGTTTGTTCGATTGTTCTTGTCGAGATTATGCCAATTCTGAAAGACATTGTCTTCCCCTTGGGGAAACCCATTTACACAATACATTTGCACCAATAGAATCACCAATCACACATCCATTCAGAAATCCTTCTAGTTGGACTTTTTGATAATTGAGCTGCTGTTGTTGTTGTTGTTTGAATTATAGCTTAGCATTCCGGATATCAGAACAGAACGGAAATCAGAACGATCGGTCAACAGCTTTTGCTTGAGATGATTTGGAAAACTTTAAAGAAATAATGAAAACAATCAGCAGAATTTTCAAACAGATCAGTCATGAATTCCAGACGCTAAATTGTGGGCCGAGCTCTAGATCTTTGTTGCACGGGAATTTATTATTATCTTCATCATCATCATCATCATCATCATTAATAATCATCATCAGTATCATTCATTCATTCATTGATGCCATGGAATTGCCTGCTGGCTGATGCTGTTCCATTTTCGCGTTCTGCCGAATGATAATAATGATTTTTTGTTTGGATGAGGATTCTTTCCGAATTTTTTTTCTCTCTCTCTCTCGAACAAATAGGAGGGCCTCGGAATTCTGATGACTATGACAACAAATTAACACGCACACGCCCACACACAAACGCCAACCTAGGTCCCGAATGAGGTGGGAACAATAATGATATAATAATAAATAATAGAATCCAGACAACCTAGGGTTTCGTTTTTTTTTGGCTTGATTCGCCTACTCTTTTAACACTGCACTGCATCCCAAAGACTGTTATCATTGGTTCTGATTTCTTCATCAATTGTGGATCACACACACACACAAACTGAGAATTCTTGCTTTTTTCTATGCTTGAAATAAGCTGATTTTCTCTTCTTCTCGTATTACGCAAGCAAGAATGTGTTAGTCTGGGGGGACTGTAAGATTCGTTCGTTCGTTCGTTCTTCGGTGATGTAATTCAGTTCGATTCCAAACAACTAACTTCACGCTTTGGTTGGCTGAAGAATTGTTAGGTTAGTTTGTCGGAGTGTTACTAATAGTTTGTGATGATTTTCTTTCGCGCATTTTTTTCTCTTCGTTGTTGCATATTATATTCATATAAGCAGGATTTCGTTTCGCTTATTTTTTCCTCTCGCTTCCCCCTCTCACTCTCTCTCCTATAAGAATCCTGGATTCAATCAACGACGACAACAACAACAATAGGAAAACAGTTTTCACTGCAAGTGTGTGTGCGTTGTTGTTGTTGTTGTTGCACCATGATAATGATAATAAGAATAACAACAATTCTTGGTGGCAAAAAGTTTTCTCTCCAATGGTGTCGGAGCTGCTGCTACTGCTGTTGATGATGATCATGATGATGATGACATGTGAAGGCCCGATTTTTCCCGCTCTTTCTCTCTCTCTCCCATCGTTCCATGTGAATAACGAACCTGTTATAAAGTGGATGGATGGATGGTTGCCTGGCATGTGAGATACGAAACTATGATAGATTCTGAGAGAGAGTTATTTTTTTTTTTGCTGAAAAACAAATAAACAACAAATTCATCGAATCCGGCGGATCGGTATTCTGGAGCGAGAATAAGGGGGCACCAACAATGTAGACAAGTGAAGGTTTCAGAGCGAGAGAGTGAAATTCTATTTATTTTCAAAAACAAATTCTTCACACAATCGATCATTCTAGCAATTGGAAGTGAAAGTAGAGCACAGAATGAAGAGAAAACCAAAGAGAAACCAACAATGAAAAATGTATTCGGAAAAAAATATAAACTGGAAACCAACCAAACATCCAAACAAAAAGAGGAATAAAATAGGAACACAACAACCAGACAATAATTCGAAATGCGCCCAACTAAATCGTTGCAGATGATATTCATAAATTGAAAATGATGGATGCTGCAGACCGGCAAACTTACCGGAATAAAAGTTTCAACGGAACGGGAATCACGATTTTTTTGTCACAACATATGCGAACATGCACAATTACAAGGCACGAACCGACATCCAGAGTGATGATCGTTATAAAATTCAAGAAGAGAAGGACGAAAAGATCGATTGCCAGAACGATTTTATTTCCTGAATTGTTTTTATGGCAAATTGATCGGCGGATATTATGATGAAATTATTGATGAATGTAAGTGGAGGATCCGAATTTAGTGGGATGATGTAATCAAGATTTGCATCCAAAACCTTTTGATGCAGAAAAAAAATTATCGAAGCCGTGTGTGTGTGTGTGTGTCATCCGCAGAATTCCGTGTTTGATTGAACATTGGAAAGTCAAAGTTGCCGCCGAAAAAAATGAACAAATCGTCTCGGTGTTCGATGATTGTGTCTCCAGAGTAATGTCTGGCAATGGAATGCCATGAACTTCGGGTTGTTTTTGCTGTTGCTGCTACTGAATTCACTATGTGCATGTGTGTGCGTGTGTGTGTGTGTTCAATGCGGAACTTCCAAGAGGAATGGAGAAAAACTGTTTCTTCTTCTCTGGATTCCTGTGCGTGATGGTGTATATTCTCTTTGGCACCGACTCCGAATCCCATGAAAGTTCTCCTAGCAGAGGAGAAACAAAAGAGCATATAACCAAGGCGCACAGTAGCATTTGC
Source organism: Amerodectes protonotaria (assembly GCA_025882695.1). Lineage (NCBI taxonomy): Eukaryota > Metazoa > Arthropoda > Arachnida > Sarcoptiformes > Proctophyllodidae > Amerodectes > Amerodectes protonotaria. The sequence continues at coordinate 3,323 of JAOZJS010000202.1, read as the reverse complement.
CATCTTACCAAAGGCGATAATGGGCGCGCAAACAAGCATCGCAACTGGCCACGTTCGCGCCATTCGAACGCTTGGATGCTCCAGGATATGCTCCAGGATTCAGAATATTCTTTAGAATTTATTTTATTTTTTTGTCGAAAAAAGATCCAATAAAAAAGATTAACCTAAATCAAATTGAAGCAAAAACATTTCCATTGAACCATAAATTCAATCATTCAAATAATGATGAATCCCGGGACCCCAATGGAATCTGGCCACTGGTGTGAGAATATCATTGCCTGAATCCAAAGCTCTTGGTTCTATGATTTAATCTGGGAATCATTCTGGATCTCAAATGTGAGAAATTTATGATTAATGTCACCACCACTTTTTTCTGGGGACCCTCACCCTACAAATATCACCCTCATCATCACCATCATCATCAGTAACTTGCATTCTTTGGGCCTCTTTGACTAATTGCATCTAAATTGTTTTCGAAGAGTTTCCGTTTTTTTTTTTGCTCAAGTCTGATGCTCGAATTCTGGTGGGAACTGGAGCCCATAGCAGCGAAAAGAAAACATTAAATTGGCTGATTATCTATATTTAATGACCGACAACAGTCTGTCGGGTACCATGAGCCCGTATCCAGTGGCCATGTCTTCAACAATGATGTTTTTTTTGGTCAATATCAGCAAGAAGCCAGGCGGCAAGAGCCCAATCTGTTTGTATTGGAAAAGCTCACGTCTGGTGGACCCGTTTCCAATGGAAGGGGGGTGGAGAGGAAGAAAATTCGAAAAACTTTTCTCGGAAAAATGGTAAAAAATCGTTTTCGATCCGCAAAAAAATACAACAAAAAAATAAAGTTGAATTGAATCGTACGCGGGCCAACAATCCCACTCCAATTGTCGTTTAGATCTGGCATGGTGTGTATGTGTGTGTGTGTGTAATTGCATTTTTTTCCATTTTTCCAGAATTGTTCAAGAAGAAACCTGGTCCTGGATCATCTTCAAACTCCATTGTCGGAAGCTTTTGTGGATGAATATTCTTTTTTTTCTCGCAGTGAACTTTTCAGCAAAAAACAGTTAGACAGAGTGAGAGAGAGGAGAGAGAGATGGAATATTATTTGTCCAACCAATTTCACACCTTGCCCTATTCTCATTCATTCATTATTTGTCAAGTATGCTCAGGTCGGGAATCGAGAATTATCCCTAATATTCACAATGGAACACCATGAAAAAAAACGGTATTTCATTTTGGTGTGTATGTGTGTGTGTACTAAATTTAAAATATTCGACAGAACAAAACAACGCGACAACAACAGCAGCAGCAGCAGTAGCTGAAAATTCCAGAATTTCCTACACAGATTTCTAAGAAACATAAAAGAGGTTTTTCTGCCAGAATAATAAAGAGAATTGGAAAAAAAAGGAAGAAATTTCATTTATCAAACACACACACACACACACACACAAAACAAAATGAATAGTGTGCGCGCGTAAAGAAAAAAGCCGAAAATTGAATTGGAATGAACCAAATTTTGGATTCCTAAAATAGAAATTGGAAAAAATGGCTACGGTTCGCGGGGTGTTTCTTTGGTCGCTGGTGTTGTTGATGTTGAAAAATCAATTCGTATTTTTTCTTCGTCTTCTTCTTCTTCTTCGTCTTCGTTCCTTCAATTCATTCATGTGAATTATTTGTTCATGTTTTTTTTGTTCCTGGTTCATCCTGTTCAGTCTATGCTTAGTATTCGCTGTCAAACTAATGGAATCGATTCTCGTTAATTGAATTCAATGTTGATCAAGTGTCGAACTGGGAGAAAATAATCGATAAACAACCAACATGATGATTTTCGCTTTGCTACTAACCGCAATGGTTGGTGGTAACACCACAATTATTTGATTGATGTAGCAGAAAGATGGCTAAGAGATGATCGGGGAGCAAAATCGTTTTCTTTCTTTCTTTTTTCTAATATTTGAAAGCCTATAATCGAGAAACAACAAATTGCGCGCGAAATAATCAGATCGCGCCCATGAAACGATCTTCGAATGAATGGATCCTGGCTGCTGTTTGCTCCAAACCCAGATCTTTTACACATAATCAATCAATCACTTGATTATTTTTTTTATGTTGTTAGTAACGAAAAAAAAATCCAAAATTATGATGGATTTTCGATCCAAAAAACCGATTTCGAAGACGCCCATAGGGGCATCTTGGCCATGATCAGAGGTGAGCAACCTTTTTAATCAACGGGCCAAATTAAATTTTAAAGCTTTTGCGCGGACCGCAGCCCCAAGTTGTGTACATCTCTGTACAGGAGAACAGAAATACGCCTTTTTCTCCTGTCTATACTTCGTCTCCTGTTTAGAAATGCTTGGTGGGCTGCACTAAAATGTTTGAATCAATCAAAGGGTAAAACGATCTTATAGGCGTCAAACATGCACAGACAAGCACTGGTTAAAGCTGATCCCTTTACATCGGTTATAGTGTGTTTAGTCATCAGGTCAAATCAACACTGGACCAATCAAAGAGAGAAATATAGCTTCATATGCTGTTTAGAAATGCTTGGTGGGCCGCACTAAAATGTTCGAATCAATCAAAGGGTAAAATGATTTTATAGGCGTCGAACATGCACAGACAAGCACTGGTTATAGCTGATCGCTTTACATTGGTTTATAGTATGTCTCGTCATCAGGTCAAATCATCACATTGGACCAATCAGAGAAGAGTATAGCTTCGTCTCCTGTTCAGAAACGCTTTGTGGGCGGCACAAAAATGTTTGATGGGCCGCACGCAGCGAGCGGGCTGCAAGTTGCTCACCTCTGGTCATGATGATGGTTCTCTGGAGAATGCACTGCGATTAAGAGATTTGATTCAATGTTTCAAAATAAACACTTCGATTGAAGAGATTTAGTTTAGAGGCTTTTGTTGGAATCGCAGCAATGTTTCAGAAAGATATAATTCTAGGATTCAGTATAGTTAACTTTTTTTTTAATTAAAAATTTCACATTAATTGCCCACCTTGTGGATGATGAACAGAACAATTCTCTGGTGAAATCATAACCAAAAGCTGATGATAGGACCATTTTGGAGATGGATATTTTTTTTATTTTGGTTATCCAACAGAAGCATCTTATGATGCCCGCATTAATTTTTTAGCCAAACTGTATAATAATAACAATGAAAATTTGTTCGCTACAGTAATTTGAAAAACGGAAAAACTACGGGCGACCACAAAATTTGCAGGGGAAAAAATCCGGGACCAGGAATGGTCAAGCGGAAATAAGACCAAATGATAAGAAACAAGAGCAAAAAAAGCCAAGTCCATTTAGTTGATGTGGAATTCCATT
>JAOZJS010000201.1:0-62205 GCA_025882695.1 Amerodectes protonotaria | reverse complement strand
CTGAAAGAAGTGGTCAGCCTTTCCCTTCCCTTCTTCTACTGTTTATAGTGTATCTGGTCACCAGATGTGTCGTCGTCAGCACATTAGACCAAGCACAGAGGGAGGAATGCACCTTCTTCTTTTACTGTTTATAGTGTGTCTCGTCATCGGTTCGAGTCATCACGTTATACCAATCACAGATAGGCACACTTACAGCTTCTGAAAGAAGTGGTCAGCCTTTTTCCCTTCTTCTGCTGTGTTTATAGTGTGTCTCGTCATCATTTCAAATCAGCACATTCGACCAATCAGAGGAAGGAACGCACTTTCTTCTACTGTTTATAGTGTGTCTCGTCATCGATTCGAGTCACCAATCAGCGTGAGGAATTTAATTTTGAGCGCGCGCTTAAAACTATTTGCCCAGCCCTGATCTAGAGTGATCTCCAAATACAAACTTTGGCTGTCCTCTTCCCTTAATTCCAATGAATTCTTATTTTTTTATGATGATGATTTTATCATTATATTTGCATAACGTTATTCGCCAAGGGAATCACTATATGCTCATGTTCCCTAGATCTTTCTCAGTATCGGATACTGGTAGCTTAGATCCGGATAGTATTCCGAACATGTTGAACAACAACCGAATGATTGGGCAACCAGTGCATCTTATTGGTTTCATTTGTTGGAATCATGAGCTCCTGGGGCCCAAATGTGTGTGCTGGTGTGTGTGCGAGTGTGTCCCTGGCGCCTTTGGCTCACTCAGTGTCTCTCATTGATTAATTTCTCGAATCCTAAGGAATATCCTAATTATTCTGATTCTATTTTGGGCCATATTCTTGGAACAACTTGGAACATTGCTTGACTTACTCGTTTGTCAGATCATAAATGTAATAAACCAATGATGGATCGCATTCCAAGTTGGCCATCTTCTCCGAACTTTCCGGAGTGCTGGCCACCAGCAAAACATAACGACGACTTGTGGACATTTCAAAGCGAATAATTTCAATTTTGGTCTAGAATAGAAAACAATACAACGACAACAACGACATATTAATAACGCCCACCATTCCCCAGATTCAAAGAGAGAGAATATATTTTCCGGAAACCGTATTCAATTTGGTGGTAATCGATTTGATCCTCGATTCATCACAATCATAAATCATTATGTTCTTATCCGATGATTGATATAAAAATTCGTGACCTAAGCAATCAGAAAATAAATGAAAATGGCAGAAAATTAATTTCCGTTTCCTGTCCCATGTGGGCGTGGCTTCCCATCATCATCATTGTGGGTGTGTTCAAGTGTATGTGTGCTAGTGGGTGTGGGCGTGTGGCTAATAAACCACCACCTGGTTCCAACCAACCTGAAATCCAAGTTCCATTAAAACGATTTCCTTGAATGATTTTCTTGCCAACCACTTCGGATAATGTATAGGATTCTTGTTTCAAACCGGAATTGTTGGCTTTTGGAACGGGGGAGAAAGAGGGAGAGGGGGGGAAAGAGAATATCACACAAATTATCACCATCAAGGGACCATTTATTAAAAAGATGGTTAATTAAAAGCTAATCATCAATCAACAATCAGTAAATATACATGGCGTCAATATGAATATGGCCATTAATATCAGGAAACAAATGATGGAGATCACTGCCGATGCTATTCCTAAACTTTTCCAATGTTTTTCATTGTCGATTCCGTCCTCCATTTCATCCTAGATGAATCCATTGGGCGGGGGGAGTGGCAGGGGAAGTGGGAGGGGCGGGAGATGGGACAAGAGGGAACGGGAAAAACGATCCATTATCATTATTATTATTATTATCATTGATACAAATGGCCTGCATTAAACATTATTATTTGGGCATAGCCGTCCGTAGCTGTCTGCCTGAAGCTGACCACTCAATCAAATTTAATTTCCAATATTTTTATTTAATTGTGGATATAATGGGATCCATCATTGGGCGCCACACATCATAAAACAAAACGGAGATATTCTTGAAATTTGATCAATTGATAATCTTCAAGCATGGCGCCAAGTCTTCGAGGATCCACACATACATATCGAGAGGATTGAATTGTTCCAAGCAAAGAGAAAAAAAGTTTGCCATCTCTCTCGCTCTCACTCTCTCGCTGGAACACGCCCAACGATTGGAATTTTTCGGGAACCTACTACTCCCCCTAACTATTGGAACAATTGAAATTGATCGATTTTCTTTTTCTTTTGTTCTTCTCTTATTGATTTCGATCGTGCCCAATCGTGGAATCGAACTACTAGAACTAGAAATAGAATTGAATTTGTTGCATGACTTGAAGTTGATTCGATTTTCTCTTCAGTTCTTCAACTATCATCATTGTTATTATTATTATTACTGGTATTGGTACTATTATCATCATTTTCAATTTTCCAGGGGCTTAGAACAACGGAAAAGTTTTTCACACTCTTCACAAAGCGAAAGAGAGAGAGAGCGAGTGAGCGAGAGCGAGAGGTGGATAGAAAGGTTACCGCCCATTTTTCAAGCAAACCACAGATATTGGCCCCTGTTTATAGTGTTGGCTAGTCATCAGGTCAAGTCATCACCAATGGGCCAATCAGAGCGAGCGATACACCACTTCTCCTCCTGCTTATAGTGTGTTTATAGTGGTGGCTCGTCATTAGGTCAAATGATGATCACAATGATGAACCAATCAGAGAGCGAGGGCGAGAGCTAGAGAGGAGGCAGCTATGCGTGTGGTGGACACTATAAAGTCAATCAAACGGCAAGATTGAGCCCAAAAGTTTTCTTTTAAGCTCCGCCCCCTCCCTTCTTCTATCTCTCTCTCTCTCGATTGCGTGATTGGCAAAAGTTTCTTCGAGAAAAAACTTTTGCCTTCTTTGTCAAACTGCCCGCCCACATTGCATGCTGCCGTGGATCTTCAAGTGTCAATTATAATCGAGATTTTTTTCGTGCTTGCTTGCTTGCTTTCTCTCCGTAAGGCTACACACACAAGTAGTAGAATCCGATGATGATGATCCGCTTATGTGGAACTTGGAATTGAAATGACAGTTGCTGCTTGTGGTTCCCGAGGATGTGTTGTTTCTCGTTGAACCCTATACCCTCAACCGTTATTTTGTATTTATTTATAAATAAGCTTCAATCTAGTCTCCCGTAAAAAATATTATAAAAATAGAAATTTATTTTTATTTTTTTTTTTCGAATAACTTTTGGCGGTACTGGTGCAATGGTGGATGCATTCAATCAATCGATAGTTTCGCCCCTCTCTCTCTCTCTCTCCGGCAGACTTTGCTTCTGATTCGCTTCCGCTGCAGCAGAGGAAGCCAAGAAGAGAGCTGAAGTGATTATGGGGCTTATGAAGGGCACTTGGGGCCCAAAATGAAACGAGAGGAAAAGGGATGAAACCACACACACATTCACACAGGAAATTGGACGCCTGTGGGCGTTGTTGGATCGATTTTGGAACGAATTTCGTTTTTCACCGTTATTTACATAGTAAATCTATTTTTTTTCGATTTGGAGCCTTTGTTTCTGCACCTACCTTTTCTTCGAATTCAAAATCTTCATCCATTGTGGTGTTTTTGTTTTTTTTTGTGGGTGGTGGATGTGATGGTGGTGGGTGTGTCGTTGGGCGTACCTGAGATAACTTAACTTGGGTTCAGAATCAAAAACTAAAATCAAGAATACTGGTCACCGATTGTTGTTGTTGTTCGGGTCACTTTTGATTTGTTTCAAAAACATTCAGTATCCTGCTTTCGAGGTTTCAACTGCAATTTGCTAACATGGCAAGCTAAACAGTGATAATTAGAACGAACATTGCCCATTGTGGTTCTCTAGTGCTCCTGGATCCTGGATCTATTTTTAGGCCTCACAATTCCATCACAACCAGCCCTTGCCAACCCTTGCCAAACCAGAAGAAAAGCGTTATAAGAGAAGGAGAACGAGAACGCGAACGGGTTCGGAGTTCCAGGATGACCCTGGCAACCGAATTTTTTTTCTTCCAACCAGCCAGAAATCCTGGCGTGTGTCCAAAACAAATCTCTAGTATCCTGTGCTATATGTTATGCTGGATTATTTGTGGGTCGTTCGGTTGGTTGGTTGGCCGGCTGGTTAGTTGTCCGGCTGAATGTTCAGGCATTTTTCTATGGTCGGAGTTTGGATCACCAAGGATCCATCTTGGAACAACAAACCAGAACAGCAAGAAACAAAACAAAACAAAATTCAAATAGGAATCCGATTCCAAGTCTCCATACACCCACACCCACACATACATACATTCTAATGGCTTTGATATTCATTGATGGCGCGATGCAACGGCCGTATCCATCAACAAATTCCTGGGCTTTTTGTTGGAGAATATTCTTTGAAACTTTCATTGTTTTGCATTTGCTTTTGTTTGACAAGTTTGGCTAATAATAATAATATCAATTTTATTGTTGAATTGTTTGGTTGAAATTCAATTGTTCGTTTCGTTTCGTTTCGTTTTTTGGGACAGATGCAGGCCATCACCATTGCGAATCGAGATTGGAATAAATTAAAATGAGATGCTTTTGGCAGATATTAGCCATTTGGCAATGTTGGAACCATTTGATTGTGATGGTACATTCTTCTTCTTCTTCTGGTTGTTCGATTGATCCAACTTTGGAGCAGCCATCATCATGCTGCCATTCATATTCAAGAAAGGAAAATCACTACCCGCCAGACCAAACAAACGCCGCCGACGCCGCATCACCACCACAAACCGATGGGATGGTGGATGATGGTTTGATTGAAGGCAGCTGCCAAAATAATAATAATAATAAATATTCTAATGAAATCAAAGCCGATGGTGATTGTGGTGATGCAAATACCAATAAGCCCATCAACCATGAAAATATGGTCCATTTGAAATCACAACAATTTTCAATGGGAACCAATGATCCGATTATTAAAGCGGATGGTGAATCGCCGGAACGTTTGGTCCACGTGAATGGATTTTGGTTGGACAAATATGAAACAAGCAATGCGGATTTTAAGCATTTTGTAGAACAAACCAATTATGTAACAGAAGCCGAATATTTTGGGACATCATTCGTTTTGTATCTGATGTTGAGTGAAAAAGTTTTGGCCAATATTACCAAAGCGGTTGCCGGTGCTGAATGGTGGCTACCGGTGAACGAGGCCCGCTGGAACCAACCGGAAGGACCGGATTCCAGTATAGAAGATCGTTTGGATCATCCAGTGGTTCATGTTTCTTGGAACGATGCCCAAGCCTATTGTCGATGGGCCCAAAAACGTTTGCCAACCGAAGCCGAATGGGAGCTGGCTTGTAGAGCGGGCAAAAAAAGGAAACTATTTCCATGGGGAAACAAAGAGAATCCCCGAGGAGAACATTACATGAACATTTGGCAAGGAGTGTTTCCCACCAACAATACAGGTTTATTATCCGGTTACATAATATTTCTGGTTTTGTTAGTTCAAAATTAACCACCACCAACCATTATAGGTGAAGATGGATACAAATGGACCGCACCGGTGGATTCCTATCCAGCCAACGGATTCGGATTACACAATATGATCGGTAATGTTTGGGAATGGACCGATGATTGGTGGCGTACGGATCATGATAATCCAAAACCATTACCGGACGAGGCTAAAACGGATAAAGTGAAAAAAGGTGGATCATTCATGTGCCATCGATCTAGCTGTTATCGTTATCGTTGTGCGGCGAGAGGTTTCAATACACCGGTAAGTGCTAGCTATCTCCGCGATTTCCGGAGATTTCGGAGAATTCCCGACCAATCTAAATATTCATTGTCTCTCTGTTTCATTGTCTCTCTGTTTCATTGTCTTGGGTGGGCGTGTGGGCGTGTTTCGATGTCAAATCCACACAGGATACATCCTCCAGCAATATTGGATTCAGATGTGCTGCCGATGCTTGAATTCAAATTGCTTGCTTGCTTTGGATATACCACTGCCACAAATTTGCCTCGGAATTCCCTAAAATTACAATGTGTGTGCGTGCGTGATTTGAAATCCTTTTCTACTTCTTTTTTACTTTTCTTTTGTATTTTTTTTGGCGAGAATAAGAATAAGATTTTATTTGCATAAATGATATTATTATAATCAACATTTATTATTATTATAAAAACCCAAAAACGAAGAAGAATCTGGACTAATATTTGTGTTACATTTTCAGAATAGCGAATAATCAAATTACAAATTACAAATGTGTAGACAATGTACAATGTTTGGGGGAGGGGTAAAAAGCCAATGGCCAACGCGAAGCCATTGTGTGTGTGGAATGAGAGAAACGAGACAATAAGAAGAAGAACAAGAAGAAGACTGGAATCTTGTGTTGTGGATCACACACACGAAAAGGGCCATCTTCCATCTTCATTTACTGTTCAGCAGTTCCGGTTGCGTGTGAGATTGTTGGGCGTTTGGGGTGTAAATAGTAGTGGCGGTGACGATGGCGATGGTGGTCATGTTTTCGAAACACGTCTTCGTCTTAGCCCAATCTCTTCGAAATAATAATCCGTTTGGAAGCAATCATTCCAGAATTGTTCCATTGTATTATATAGATGTGTGCCAACACCATGTAGGCCATGATTCTCATCCGGATAGATTTGTGTTTGGAAAAGGATGTTGGCTTTGTTCAGTTCTTTGATCAAAATCATTGAATTTTGTATGTGAACATTGTCTGTGAACGAACCAGAACAGAAACACAATAGGAACAGGAAGAGAGATAGATCGTGAGCAAACACAAACACAAAGCAAAGATTTTAAATTGGGTATCAAATTTAAATTAAAAAATCAAATTAAGCGCGGCGCGCAAAAAAAATTAACACGGAAGTTTAACAAATTGAAAACCTAAACAAACTAAAAATAATCGCCAAAGTAAACCGAACCAGCCAGCCTGTAAGCCAGTCAACTGAACATGGGCGTCTCCTCTCTCTCTCTCTCGCTATTCAGGAAATCCTCACACAATGTGTATGTGTGCGTGGATTCTGGTTCTTTTCAAACTTTCATATTGACATTTGATTTGATGTTTTCTTCTGGGCTGAAAATAAGCTAAAGCTAAAAAACGGCTGCTGCTGCCGAAAGCTAGCTCATTGACAAGGAATCTTGTGTGTGGATTCCATCGCACTGGGATTCCAAAACTAGGATACTTCATCCTAAAACCGACCGGATTCTGTTGGCGCCTTGCGACCACCGAAACAAAACAAAACACCAAAAACCATCATACATACCATCGGCTGTACCATGAATAAGTAGATATTTTTTATTCTTAAACGAATCAATCGAATCATTTTTGGACGTATCGTTCTGTTGGAACAACATGTTCATCACGCTGGATGTTATATAATTTTGTAATGTTTCATTGTTCGGTAATCCCATGAAACGTTCAGTGTATGCAGAATCTGAAAATAGGGGAGGGGTTAGATCATCATTAGAATCTCCTCTGGAGAATGGCGCCCAGGTAGAGGTATCACAGATATTTATCACGCCCAACAACTCACAACCACGCCCACCATACTCACCATAAAGTAGCCATGATGTTACTGGTGCTACGGAAATGCCGCATGCAAACACCGGATCCTGGATATCGTTGGCCAAAACCATGGCCGTTGCGTAACCACCTGTTATGTGCCATCATCATCATCATCATTAGCATAATCAATCAATAATCAATAATCAATCAATCAATCAATAATAATCACCATAGCTCCATCCCCAGATACCGATTGCATCACGATTGACGAAATTGTATTTGTCACGAAGATATCTGCGAAAAATGGGAAGGGGAGGGGTTTGTTAAATATTCGATTAGTAAAGGCGTGGGTGGGCGTGTCCTATTACCTGGCAGCAAAAATTTGATCCTCAATTTCCACCGTACCCAATCGATGGAACAATTGATGTTTCATGGTTTCACCTTGTAATCCGCTACCTCTACCATCTATATAAGCATAGATGATCTCCTTGTTGCTGGCCAAATATTTACCAAAATTCATTTTGAAATTTTCGTTCACATTCTGTGATCCGGGACCACCGTATACCTGTCATCCAGGGGGGAGAGGGGGAGAGGTCGGTTATTGGTCCGTTATTGGTGGTTGGCACCTCCCGGAGGCGGAGCTCGTGGGGTAAACAATTCTCCCCGGAGGCGGTTCCAAGCAACACGAACTTACTTGTACAAGCATCGGATATTTGACCACACGATTCGGATTGAACAATGGCGGCATGAACATTTGTACAATTATTTGTACAGAGCCTGATGGGCAAAACAATAGAGAGCGAGAGAGAGAGAAGGATTCGGCAATTTAGAATGAAACTTTCATTATTATTATTATTATTATCATTATTATCATGGTGGATTGGATTCTTCAAGAGTGTAGTACGCAACAGCGATGGCAGAAACAACGAGAACAAGAAGAACGAGATGTAGAACAAGAGCATCGCCGAAAACAAAATTGAATTTTATGGTTGAATGAATGAATGAATGAATGAAACAAAAGAACAAAACAAAAGAACAAAAGCAACAACAACAATAACCCGAAAAACAACCGAAAAAAAATAGAAATAATACTAAAAGCGCATCTGTTTTATGTCGAAACCCGAATCCGAAAACCGAAACAAAAACAGCAAGAACCACGACCAACAACAACCAAGCTCCAGCCGCTGAAGCAAATGAAGAATCCACACCCACACACCCACACAAGCTTTAGTCTGCTGCTAATCACACACACATGGACATGGAATACTATGTGGCTAACTACTAACTAACAATACTTAAACCAACGGAAATTCAACCAAAAGATTCAAGTGAAAGATCGCGGAAAGCGCGAAAATGGCTTTTCAAGATCTCTCTTCGAAGGCTACCGGTAATGCAAATCACACCATCAACATTATCATCATCATCGTAGTCTTCGTGGTTGTTGTTGTGTGTGTTCGGAAAATGTAAATTATTCAACGAAAACAAAAAAGGCGGGAAAGATTAGGAAAAGGGAGGGAATAAGAAAGAGGAGGGGCTTAGCGAGAGAGAGAGAGAGAGAGAGCACGCGGGGGAGGAGCTTTTCAAAACGCCGGAACAAAATTCAAAAGTGCTCCTTTGGGGCAGCACTGGAGCAATGGGGATGCGCACGAGGAAAGCAAGCAGCAAGAAAGCAGCTAGCAGGCCAGCCAGCAGGCCAGCCCCCTTTAACAACCAAGAGCAGATTTGAATAATGCAAATCAAAGCTAATGGTGCTTGGCCTAAAATAAAATTGATATCCGTCAACAACGCTACGCCCCGCCCATCCACTCCTCTTTCGCTCTTGCTTCGGCAGAGTGCAAGATAAATGACGGAGTAGTGGGTGGGTGGGAGTGGCTAGTGAGAAGAAAAATGATTATCTAATTGAAATTTCGATTTCGATTTTTTTCGAAAATGATCATCCACTTTGGGCTCCTATTCTAGACTGTCAGCTGGGAAAAATAACGGGAATGGATCCGCTCACACGCTCACCTGATTCAGTTGGTCGTTTGATAAGCTCGGTACGAATTTGTGGCAATAATTTATTCTCCAATGTTTTCTTCAATTTTTCATTTGATTCCCAAATTTTCCATGTTCCATCCATCGTTTCCTCCGCCGCTATGGTGGAATTCCGACGCTGCAAAGCTGTAAATGTACCGTTTTCATTCATCTTACGTAATATCGAATAAGGGATATCCGGTCCAAGACATTCCTGGATAAAGTTTTGGCCATTTTGGCTGAACGTTATACGATTGTAAAGACATTGATTAAGCTCGATTTGATCACATGTTAGACATTTGGGATTGTTCTTCGTGTTGCTAGTGCTGGTGGGCGCCATCCTGTTCAGAATCGAATTCGGATTGGAATTTTTCATCCATCTTCTAACGGTTACATCCGTCAAACTGAAACAATGTCGTTCACCTGGTTTGCCTACTCTGGTGGCCATATAATAAATGGTATTACCATCAACATGTCCAGGATTATTGGGATCATCATTTTCCACGTTCGACGCAACAATTTTGAGGATTTGGGTAACATCGCTTTTGGCATTGGTAAGATAGGTGCTTTGATTGGTCTACAAAACGAAAATCCATAGATTTTGGGATATAATCCGGCGACTTAGCAAGCAGCTTTGACCGTTATGATCTGATCTTACCTTGATGTTCACCTTGACAATCTGAACATGTTTCTGTACGGTACGATCACCGTTCAGTATGAAATAATTTTCACCCTTCGGGTCCACACTGACAGGATTGATCTCCAACCATCCATTTTCGGCTTTTTCGACAAAATGCTGCTCGAAGGGGAGGAGTTAGTAAAATTGTAGGCGTGTTCCAGGCGTAACCATGGATCTTACGTACATCTTTACAAAGCCACGAATCCGGATTGTTAGGCGAACAGATTGAATAGGAAGCATGATTTTGTTCACGTGTCATCCAAACGGCTATCAATGAATGATCATTGGCCCAGGTCATCGATGTTATATAATGGTCACTGTAGGATAAGCCGGATAAGGGGGTGGGAGGAGGATTAGGGTCGATCGATCCGTAGTCCGGATTGTATCCGGCATTGATATTACCTTTCAGCAATATCCTCTGGTGGCAACACTTTAAGTGGCCTATAATCATTACGATCCAACAATACCACAAACAATTGTACGGTAGGATTAATACGTCCGGCCTATTTCCGGATCCAGGGTCCAGGATCAGATTGCGGATCACGATGCAGAATGTAGGATGGGATATTAGAATTAGAATGAAATTATCATCGTCGTTGTTTATTATTAATTCATTGTGCAATTGTTGTTGGAACACACCGACACACACACTCAGACACGCCCTAGCCAACGCCCAACGAACGATATAAATGATGGCTCCATAACACGAACTCATTAACTTTTGTCAGGGGACGGCCTCGGGATTCTCTAACAAGATACTCTTCCACTCCTACAACTCCGAGTCGTTCATTGGATAATGAGCGAGAGCGAGAGTGAGAAGAGCGGAAAAAGAACAAAAGTTTTTTTTTTCGGGGCTCACGCATTCTTGATTCAGTTAGATTAAACTTTTTTTTGTTTGTTTGTTCTCGTCTTCCGTTCATTGTTCGTCACATTGTCCGGGATTATCGAAGCGCAAAACAGTAGCGCAAAATAATAATGATTCCAAAAGTTGTCCACAACTCTAAAGCAAAGCAAAGTTCCACAACCAGCAACCTACCTTTGGATATTTGACTTTAACACGATCCGAGTATTGTGTATCCAGATCTACCACATCACCATACCATGGATATTCTTGTATGTCCACATTCGAATCGTTGAATCGGATGAATGATAGCCGAGTGCCATCCGGTGACCACCAGAATGCCGTACCGCTGGCCAGAATTTCCTCTTCGTATAGCCAATCCGGTATACCATTCAGTATGTTATTGCTCTTATCATAAAAATCCTGGGTTATCGGGACGATTTTCTCGGTTAACGGATCCGGCCAATAATAAAGATTATTCTGATAGACGAACACTAATTGTGCTTTGGTTGGTCCCCATTTGGCAGCCTGTAAACTTACATCACCATTGATGTTGTCCGGTTTTACGGGCGTGACTCTGTGATAACACCAAAACAACACCGGAACATGGTTTGGGATTAATAACGGGATTAATAACGGGATTCCGTACGGACGAGTAGTGGAAACTTACGTTTCATCCTGTAAATCATATATTTTATACAAAGCAAGTGTACTATGTCGGAATACATTTTTGATACGGCTTGTGAACAATACAAATTGTCGATTTGGTGATAATATAGCTCGATCTACTTCATGTTGTTTCTTTGGTTGCAGAAACGAACAACGAAAACGGGATTGGAATCGGAAATAAAATTGGATCGAATCAATCACAAAGGCAAAGGGGGCGGATCATTTGGGCGTGGCGCCATTCATTCATTCATACCATTCTTGTTGCAGGAACAATGATTGTGATATTATCGGTGAGAACATCGTATTTAACAAAATCACGATTAGATGTAATATAGACAATTTCCCAATCACTAATCCAAGTACCGGTGAATGTTGATTGTACAGAATAATGGCCATCCAATAATTCGGTTAGATTTAGTTTTTGTTTTTGTTCCTGATGAAATTTATCTACATGGAAAACATTGATGTTTTTTTTGGGATCAAAATTCGGATTTGGATTCAGATCAGATCATCCTGAGGATCATCATCATCATCATGGCTCTTACATTGTATATCCGGATTAATGATATAGATGGCTAATATGATCAAGGAAGACAATAATAATATAACAAGTATGGAGATCAATGTTCCCTTCCAATTGCTGGTTTTAACCTCCACAGCTGAAAGCTCCTGAAATCTCAATCAAGTCAAAATTTCAATCAAAATTTTACAGAAGGGCAGTCGGGTTTATGTGTGGGTGTGTGGGGGTGTGCAGCATCCGTCGGATATCCGTATGGTAAGCAAGCAAGCAATCAATCAAGCGAGAAAAAGGATCCAACAACAATCATAACCATAACTCGACCAAACTTACATGCACTTCACGAAAATCATCCGGAATGACCGTGTCATTATCGGTATCATCGAATTCGGTCATTTTTGTCCGTCATTAGCTGTTTGGATCGTTTCTGGATCGGTGTTTCGAAGGTTGATCAAAGGAAGGCGTGGCAAGCAAGTTGAAAAGTTTTAGCGATTGGCAAGCATAGATGCAACAATGGAAGCAATGGAAGAATTGGATGAAGAATTGAAATCAAAGAATTTCGAAAGAATAAGAATGAAAATAAGCGATGTTGATGATCAATTGTAGCAAATTGTAGCAAAAACGGAAAAGGAAACAAGTTTCAAACAAGTTGATTCTGTTGGCCGGAAAAGCTCGAAACGTGAAGCAAAAAAGCGTGAAAAAAGCGAGAGAAAAGCGAAGAAAGTGAAGAAAAGAGCGAGAAAAAGTCCAAGCAAAAGTCCGAAGAAGAATTCGAGACACGAGTGAATCGAGTCCGTGTGTTTGCGTGCGTCCGAAGATTATGCGTGCGGTCAGTTTCATCAACAATATTGATGATGGTCTATGCGGATGTGGGCGTGTGGGTGTGTGTCTGTGTGCATGTGGGAACCATGAGAGCAGTTAAGCATCTCTCTTGAGCATTAATTCTACACCATTAATAATTACTCAAAAAAAAGTGATTATCATTATTAATCATCATAATAATTCTGTGTGTGTGTGTTTGTGTGTAAGTTGTTGGAACAAAAGACGCCGGAATTAGTGTCAAGTGTTGGTGGGCGTGTGTGTGTGTTCCACCATAACCATAATCATAATCATTGTGATGGCGGTGCTGCTTGTATATTATTTATAAGTCTAGCTTTAGTGGTGGTGGTGGTGGGCGGCCAACAGAATCTGCATGGTTATGCAATGATGACCATTACCCGATGGCCTTCGGTTTCTAGAATGATAAATTGACAACCGGGTCTCCGAAATCATCATCATCAACGACCATAAACGAGAGAGAGAGAGCGAGTATAATTTGATCAAGTTGATCAAATCAAAAAAGTTTCAGGCCGCACACAAACACAAAGACTATTGGCTATTGGCTTCCCCTTTCTGATCGCTGAT
Source organism: Amerodectes protonotaria (assembly GCA_025882695.1). NCBI lineage: Eukaryota > Metazoa > Arthropoda > Arachnida > Sarcoptiformes > Proctophyllodidae > Amerodectes > Amerodectes protonotaria. The sequence continues at coordinate 48,640 of JAOZJS010000201.1, read as the reverse complement.
TGGTTGATTGGCTGTCAACTGGGCGTGTGCTTGAGATTGATTTGACTTTTGGTTCTGTTATGGCCAAGTGAAACGCACGAAGAAGAAAAAAGGGGCTGACGTACGGTCATGTTTGGCCGTCAGTATTCAGTCCTGTTCATTGGTCTGCATTGGGAAGAAAATCAGGAGAGAGAGACGACGAGGGGCCGGCATAAGCAAACAAACAAACAAGCAAGCAAAGCTTTAAGTTGGCTGCAATGTGACTGTGAAATATGACTGACTGTCCTGACTGCTGCTGTTTATAGTGCAACAACGCTGGCTGTATGCCCGACCCTCCACAGTGTGCGTCGTCTGATTGGCTTGCTGACCATTTAAATAATTATGTCGATCTTAAGTCAACAACAACAACTACAACGACAACAGCCACTATTTTCTATAACCAATGGACGACAACGTCCATCGTCTTGCAAGCTTTTTGGTTGGGGCGGCGGGTTTCTTAGCGCAGAAGAAGAAGAAGTAGTAGTGGAAGAGACAAGACAAACAAGAAGATAACAAAAATTACGTTCGAATCTTTCCTATTGGAGGACTGCCTCTGCTTCTGCTGTTCATCTTCTTGTTGCGGTGCTTGTTCTTCTTGCTGTGCTTGCTGTCCAGTATTATAGGTCATGATTGGTCAGAGGCTTGGCTTTGGCTGGTGTGTTTCTCAGTTTTAATTATTCCTATTGGCTATTGGCGCTTGTTGCGGGCCGGTGGGCGGGTCTTGTGTGTGTTTGTGTGGGTATGTGGGTCGGTATGGGTATGTGGGCAATCAGTTTGTACTGTGAAAGTTGTGCTGGTTTTTTCGAATTGTCGAATCGTAGAATGATATCAAGCGAACATAATCCCGAAAGATTCAACAAGGATGATGATGATGTTCAATTAATTCACAGGCACGCATGCAGAAACAGAGAGCAATCGAGATGCACAATTTTCAAACAACCACGATTGAGATTTCAATCTGGGACTTTTGATGCTGCTGCTGGTGGTGGTGGTGGTGGTCCGAGACAAATTGAAAAGTTTTTGCACGACGACACACACATCAAGAAGAAGAAATAGATCAAGATGGACATACGTTGGCGTGGCCTGGGCGTGGCCCGCGATTGATTGATTTTTAATTAGTAATCAACCATGCGAAACGGATACAAACCACCACCATTACCACTCCCTCTGAAACAATCACAACCAATATCCAGGATGATGATGATGATGGTGAAGCCGACGACACTTTTGGGACAACGACACACGACAACAATCACGACGACAAATTCGATGAGAAAAATTAGAGCGACAAACAATGTTCAAGATGTCGCGATTGGAACAACACGCACGCACGCAAGTACACACACACACACACGCGGGAAACGCCTACAAGGGGATAATACTTGTAATACACTTGTGTGTAACAATAATAACCATAAACCGGGTACACGTACGCAGACAAACAAAAAACACACAGGGAGCGAGAGAGCGAGAGAGAGAGCGAAAGTCTTCAGCAGCGACCAACAACAACCACAACAACATGGATTGTTGGTGGTGGCATACCAAACATCCGAAAACCGTAACAAAATGGAAACAAGAAGAAGAAATATTTGCTTATCATGATCTTCACCATCATCATCGTCGTTTTTATTGTTTTATTATTACAAAATCGATGTCATCCAACCGCAAACGGTGGATGTGTGCACCTTGGCAAAAAGGATACACCACACGACGACCAACAACCATCAACAGCCATCAACAGCCGAACAGCAAGGAGAAGCCTTGGAGAAGCTTGGAGTGATCGAAAACTAGAGAAACAAAACAAAACAAAACGAAATTGGCCACACGAAATCTGCTTTGATTGGCGCCAACAATTTAGGATTCACACACGCACACGCACGCAGATTTACACATTTTGATTGTGATCCGGAGCTGATTGGGCGAGGGCGTGATTGGCCTCTTGTTTCGGTGCAGATGAAAATGGATGCGGTGAATGATGTGGATGATGATGATGAAGGAGCTGCCCAAGAAGCTCAAATGGTTGTGGATCATCCATTTCAATTTGTTCCGGGCGCCATCCAATTCATCACAATTTAGGCGGCGAAACCGAAACCAATGAAAACAAACAACATCAAACAACAAACAGCAACGAAAACAACAACTTGCTGCTAGGATGCAATATGATCAACTGATGTTGTTGATGATGTTGGTACGACGATGCAACCCCGAACACAATCCGATCCGAGAAACAAGCTCCCTCTCTCTCTTCGAACAGAACTGCGAATGGTTGGTTGGTTGGTTCGGGATGCACATAGCACAAAGCGCACACACAACACACATATTACATTGCAATGCATTCTGCTGGATTCGCCACCACCACCATTATTCCGCGGGCATCCAAGAATCCTGACGCTGTGTGTGTGTGCGATGGGAGCCATAGGAAATGGGAGCCATAGGCGGCGCATGGCCGCATTACAAGCTTTTAAATAATAATAATAATAAAGAATATTGAAAACGAACGAATCTTGTAACAACAACATCAAAGCATCATTCTCGTTGCTCCCTGTGTGGATCCTCCTCCCCCCCCCCTTTGGTTCGGGTTTCTATTACCATTTTTTTTCTGCTGTTTTTCATTGTTTCATTGCCATCGAATGAATTCGATGAATGAATGAACGGAAGAAAAAAAAAGAATCCACACACACACACGCCACAGAATCCCAGGGAAGCCTTTGACATGCCATTGGCAGTGTCTGGCTGTTGGCGCCAATGATGATGATGGCGCCTTTCAATCATCATCATCTTGGGGAAGAATCCGTGGCATCCCCGAAAACAAAAGAAAAAAAAGAAGAAGATAATGATGCCAGAAACAATAGGTGTGTGTGTGTGTGCATTTGGCTGGTTGTTTCATGATGATTTTAACAAGAATCCCGTAATAATAATTGAGATGACAATATGAATATATATGGCTGCCAGCTTACCTATTGTTAGGCGCCCGTAACACACACACGGCCCGCTTTGACATCTGGGTTTGATTACATACACCCTAACACACACACACACACGCCAGAATCCATTATCTATGTCTCCCAGAAAAAATATAATGGAATTCTCATTCTCATTCGCTATTCACCGAAAATCAAAAAATAATAATGATGATGATTGAAATTCATTATAATCGAACTACTAGAATCGTGGCGTGAGTGTGGATCCGTATGTGTGGATCATTGTCAAGGAATAAAGATAAGACAGTAGACATGAGATTCATTCTGGATTCTGGATCCAGAGGAATCCAGCAGGAATCAAGGAGAAACGGGAACCAGAAGGCCCAACAAAACGAAGAAGAAGAAGAACAGCGAAATTCGATTTGAGAATCCATATTTTTTGTCGGTCGTTCGCTTGACGCCTTGATGCCTGCGTGTACGCCCATAAACGCCCACAATTTTTTTTGCTGGTGAATTTTCCGGGCGCCATAAGGATTTAGCCAGAAAAACGAAATTTGACAAGCAAACACGGAATAATAATTCAGATGAATTCGAAACGAGAGAGAACCAAATTGAATTGAATTTTTTTTTCTTCGTCGGTTTTAATGGTGACATGATGGTTCCATTCCACGAACACGCCAAGACAAATGATAATAAGAATTTGGAACGACGATGACGCCCAAGATGAAGACGCCGAGATGAAGATGAAGACGCCAAAATGATGAAAAATGAGAAACTCCAAACGAACAAATTCATTCACAAATGCATCGATGTGTGTGCGAATCTCTAAGATGGATTTCATTATGTGTTCCAAAGCATTCAATGGAATGGGAATGTGATATGGCGCCTTATTCTCTCGTTCCGTGTGTGTGTGTTGGATATTATCATTATCATATTGCTCCCTCTCTCTCTCTCTCTCGCTCTCGGATTCTAACAACCTTTATTGGATTTAAATCATTTCCGAGAACCAGAATCCAGAAAACCAGAAAACCGGAATAACTGAAAGCAACCAAAATTGTCAAAATGTCGCTCGGGCTAATGATGATGATTTATATAAGCAAGCATTTTTTATGTGTTCCCTTGACAGAACTTTTTGGATTCTGGGGATTCATGCGCATGGAGAATCCAAAAAGATCCAAGATCATGGATTCTGGACGGCGCAGCCGATTTCCGTTTTGTTCGCGTTTTTTCCCCGAAAGGAATGCTTCGAATTTCGCCAATAGTCACAAATCCTGTCCATAGAGGTCGTTACGTATTTTTTTTTGAGAATTTAAAAAAAAATTCCGTTTCCGATTTTCCCACCCGGAGCAAAGCAAGCAGAGAACGAAGACAAAAACCATTATGCCAATGTAAATTAGGGAAAGTAGACACGCCCATTGGCGAATTAAATATAAAACAAACACACACGCCCACACCTACGCCCACACACAAATAAATGTAAAGCCATTTAAAAGATGATGAAATATTCATGTGTCTAGTGATTTTTCTTCGGGCTCGGGCTTTTTGCTTTTCATTTGCTTGGATCCCATTTTCTTTTGTTTTTTGTTTTTGGTCTCCAAATATTCATCCAACTATCTTTATTGTTTCTGGGAGCGAGGCCAAGTTCTTAATTCATTTTTACGTAATAGGGCCCGAGACATTCAAACGCCAAGATTCGGATTCAGACGCCAAGATTCACCAAGAAGATGATAATGATGATGGTGGTGACTTATTATCATTGTTCATCTCATTCCTGTCCTGGAACTCCTGGAAATGGCATTAGCTTGCTTTCGGTTGCCTTTGTTTTTGTTCTTTTTGGATCGTTTAATAAGTTAATTCTGGAGAAATTCCAGAACTAGAATATAATAGAATAGACGGAGAGTTTTTCGGGGCCCGAGAATCCAAGAATCCCGGAGTACAATTGGAAAAGTTTTCAGGGATGAATTCAGGGACAATATTCTGGACCCGTAAAAGTTTCCGTCACTACCGACATTTGGATGCTGCACACCCACATTGAGAGGACATTGTTTTTGGGGAATCGGGTGGAGCCCTAATGGACACTACTACACGACGCCACTTACCTTGATTCTACCCAAAAGCAATGCATCCATTTCGCTTTGTAATGCTGGCGATGTGATGGATGATGATGGAATATCATTGGATGATACGTCCGATGATGCACTCATAACTCAAACGGTTTTTTGGAAACGATCCTTGTTGGATGGATATCTGTGATACCTGATGACCGATCGTTGTGGGTTCCAGGTTCCAGGATCTCGGTTGTTGTCCACCTCAAAAAATCACACGCTAGGATTCACTGGGAAACACAATAAATAAGATTATAATGAAAATCATAACATTATTATTATTATTATGTGAACATTATAAATCAGTGAGAAACAAGCTCCAGAACAAACTGTTCCACAGGGACCAGGATTCTGACCACACCACACGATGGATCACTGCCACCGTTTGGCACGGTAATCTTATTGGTGGACCAGCCAACCAACCAACCAACCTAGAATCCACTCCCAGGTTTCATTTAATTGTGTGTGTGTGTGTGGGCGTGTACGTATCATTTATCATTAAATATTGGCGTACTAAACAATACAATACAATGTTGTTGTTGTTGTTGTTTGCGGATCCGGGGATTCCGCGTTTCGGGACAATTCTATTTGATCGCGTGATTAGAATAGATAGCGCCTTGAATGGGCGTGTAGGGGAGTGGATCGCACCGGCCAGGATATCTTATTTGTTTGTTCATTCATTCGTTCATTGGCTCATATGGGTGTGTTTGTTTGTGTAGCGGATCTCGGGAACAAAAAAACAAATTAGAAATAATGATCATAATGAGATTCTTCATAATTAAGACTTGATTAGTTTTTCGTCTCTCGCTCGTCTCTCTCTCTCGATAATTATTGTTTACGGAATCCTAGGGAATCCTAAGAAGAAGAATCTTCCATCGGGTATCCTACGCCAAGGGTATTGATTAGAAAAAATGATGCTGTTGGTGATGGTGGTGACGATGGTCAACCCAAAATATAATTAGAATCGGATTCCTGCTGCTGCTACTGGAAATCATCGTAAAGTCGAATGGTTGATGCTTGTGCTATTTGCTTTGCTTTTTAATTGAAAATTAATTTGGATTCTTCTTCTTCTTCTTCGTCTTCTTCGTCTTCTTATTGTTGTCGTCGTCGTGCTTTGGAATTTCGTCTGGGATGATTAATCTTGATTTTTCATTCCTCAAATTAATTAGAGTCGTTGTGAATGGTCGTTTTCGTTTCCGGAATCTGGTGTGATGTTTGATTGGTGCTCTTCGAGTCATAGTGGTGAATCCAACAAAGATGCTGATGTTGATGTCGTTCAATTTATAAATTGAATCCAGAAACTGCACGAATACCCATCCACACCCACTCCTACACACACCCACAAAATTTAATCATCGTATCGATTTCACTGATGATTTCTCGGAATTCCATCGAAATTCCCGGATTGATTCCAGTGAACGTGTTCGGTCAGAATCCCTCTTGAAAATCGTGACCAAAAAAAATTGGGAGCCTTCTCGGGTTCTTCTCCTCATGGATTCTTCGGGTTCCGGTTCCGGTGGTTTCCCTTATCCAAGTCAATGTGTGTGTGTTATAATGAACACACACACATTCACAGGATTCACCGATCTATGGCGCCGACAATATGGCGCCTGGAAGGAAGATCAATTTCCAGGATTCAATCGATTATTATTATTATTATTTGGCGCGCACACACGATCTTGCTTGGGATAAGATTATTAATTCAATCTGTTCCAGGCTGATGCAGCACGTTGAATTTAGTTGGTTTTGTTTCGATGACGACGACGATGGAGACGAAGACGAAGAATAAATTGTGAAGAAATTAATTATAATTTTTTTTAGTTCGTTCATTCGATCGTTCGCTGGCTCCCGAAAAATCAAAGTATTCGGGCGCGATAGAGCCCTTCAAAAAAAAATAATTCGATGCGTGCAAGCGTGTGTAACCCTTTCGGCCCGGCCGTTGTTGTTAATGATTATTATTATAATCTCATTTTCTACCACCATAACTCTTATTAGGCCCGAGAAGAAGAAGAGAAGAGGATTCTCGAGGAACCCTGAATATGGAGCCCAAAGAAGAGAGAGATCCAAGATCCAGGATCCAGGATGCTCGAGAGAGTGAAAGCTATTTTTATTTTTATTTTTATTATTTTTATTATTTTGAAATTAAAAACGAACGAACGAACGAGTTTTGTCGGGTTAAATTATCGGGCTTATAATGAAATTCACGGATGTCGATGTCGATGATAATGTCGACATCGACATCCAGACGCCATCCGCCATCGATGCCAATGATACGGCCTCCTGCCGCTATCGCTCCCGACAATCCCGATGGATTATTATTCTTCTGGATGGGCTTGTTTTCGCTGTTTCGCCAATCTGATTGGCTGATTGGCTGGCTTCCAGGATTCCAGGCGTTCCAGGATTCAACCCCGAGCCGAGTAAATAACCCCGAGTATTCTTCTTCATCATTATTTATTGAACGTTGCAGTACACTGTTTGGAACATCATTATTTTTCAAGCTGCCATCCTGCCCGAAAAATTATCATCGTGATTGTCGTCGTGATTTTTAAACAAACGAAAAATTTCAACGCTTCACGGATCAACTACTTAACCCGAATTCAATTTACCACGATGATGATGAAGATGAAGATGATGGCGGAGAGAGAGCAGCCAAATCATCATCATCATCAGCATAATGTTTATGAGCCCACCCAGTTTCCTCCGGAAACCTATAATGGGCAGAACGTTGATCAGGAGTGCGCAACCGCGTACCGCCCATCAAACATTTTTGGTGCGGCCCACCAAGCGCATTTCACAGCTAAAAAGCAGACGAAGCTGCACTCCTCTTTCTCTCTAGTCTCTCTGTGATTGGCCCAGTGATGATGATTTGACCTGATGACGAGACGCACTATAAACCAGTACATGCAGTACAAGTCTGTGCATGTTGTGGGTGCCTATAACAACCGTTCTGGGCTCTGATTGGTTCAATGTGATTGAGTGACCTGATGACTAAACACATTATGAACCGGAGAAGGAGGAGCACTTCTGTAATGTCCTGTTTAGAGATGTCGTGTCGTAGGGCTACATTCTACAAACTACTTTAAGTGTGCGACCCGCCAAAAATTTTAAATTGGCCCGTTCATACGAAAAAGGTTGCTCACCCCTGATCCGGTTGATGATGATGGAGTAAAATCTTCTTCAAGACAGCTTTACCTTGACCTCTGTGTATCCGGTGTGTCCGACAACAAGAAGATTGACTGAAGAAAACTTAACTGTGGATAACTGCAAGACAAGCAGACAAACAAGCAAGCAAATCGAAATGGTTCGATGAGCAAACACATTTTCGGATTGCTGTTGTTGTTGTTGTTGGTCGTCGCCGAGCGCTGTTCGTGTCAATATACCGTGGAATCGGTCAACAATAACGGTCATCTCGATTATCATTATGATTACTGTATATACTGGATCATTGGTCACATCGTCGTTGTCAATGTCCGTCCGGTGTCAACAACAGCCACAGCAGCTACTCGGACCATCGATCCATAACAATATTAGTTTAGTTATTATCATCATTATTTGGACAATTTTTACAGTTTACTTTGTAAATTGTAAATAGCGAAAAAATAATTCGTTACACACCGAACACACACACACACATGGAACATACGATCCAACACCAGCCCGTTCCAGGTTCCAAAGAGTATAGTTCTAGTACTAGTACTAATATAATAATGTTGGCTATCAATTTTCATGGGAATGTTTTTATTATCATCCACATCATCTTCATCATCATCACCATCAACGACGGCAACGACGCGGTTATTTGCTCGGATGTTCGGTGAATTGGGGACAAAGGTCCGCCGCCAAACAACACGTTGTCCAAACAACAACAAAGTGAAAAACGACGACGACAAAGACGAAGACGAATCTGATTGAACTTCTTCTTCTTCTCAGAACTGGCCGGAAACCGACATTTCTTTCCAAAAGAGAAACGAAGTTCAAGAGGGTTACGTAATAATGACAACAATGATTATAACAATGAAAAACAAAACAAAAAAACAAAATGGCCCAAATCTAATTAAACTAACTAACTTTAAAACGAAAGGCAAGTTTTTAGTGAAAACCTTGTTTTCTCCTTCATCTTCTTCATTTATATGAAAAGAAGCACGAGGACTTTTCCGACTTTGTCTACCCAAAAGAGGATTGTGAGACGACGACGATGATGATGATGAATACAATTCTGATGATGATGATGATGATGATGATGATAATAGGACCCTAAAGAGACCCGAGAATAAGTTGAAGAGCAGAGCGAAGAGCGAAGAGAGAGAGAAACAAAAAGTAAATACAAGTTTCAGGAACGCCAAAAAAAAATTTGCCTCCAAAAAGCTTTGCTCTCTCTCTCTCTAATACTCTTGGCATTGCTATTTGGTACCATCAGTGTTCCAGTGTTCCATCTGGAACCAAAGCTGGTACCATTTTCAAAGCGAAAAACTTCTAGGTTTTTCCATGTTGTTCGGGCGTCAGATTGTTATGAATATTATTTTTTTTCTGGTTTCAGTTGCATAATGTTTTGGTGGTATCCTTCACAGGCTAATTGCGGATACGCACACACCGATGGCAGAAGCCAATTTATTCGGGCTACAACAACAACAACAACAACCGTTCAGATTTAAATATTTGATTTCATTAACACACGTACACACACACTGAATATCCGGTTTCCGGAACGGAAATAGCTGGAGCAAATTGAATTTCACGGGGCGTGAAAAATCAATGAAATCAAGAATGAAAACATCAACAACTTTGAGATTCGGATTCGGATTCACAGTCTATGTTTGCTCACACACACACACATCCATTATTTAACATTCATATCCATATAGCTTCCAATAGCTTTTTGGGATATTGGAGCCTAGATTCCATTTGGATCCATTTGATTCAATTCATTTTCGATCCAAAAAAAATATAATATTTACAATTCCCACAAGAAGAAAGTGTGGGACTAAGGCTTTTGGGGAAACTTACCCGAAGCAAACACAAACACAAATAAGACGTGATTCGAAGAAGACGAAGACGAAGAATTTCGTTGATTTTCTGCAGATTCAGAACATTACGTAATTCACCCCAAAATCATGCCCGATTTTTCGGAATATTTGTCGCGGATATTTTTTTTGGCCACAGAAACACACCCTTGCACGCCCACATGCACTTATCCCATAGCTTTATGAATGAATCCCATTTTGTTCACGGCCATTGAATTCGGAGATTCTGGTGTCCACGAGCACGATCCACGCCACGACAAACAGATAAACACACCCACATGCACACACCCACACACATCAAAATATATTACACTTTTGGATCTTTTGGATCTCTTGGATTCTTCAAAATGAAGACAATAAAGATGTGAAGACTTTGAAAATGGAAAACAGATTTTGGAACACACACTTTATGTGCTTGTGGTGTGTGCGAGTGTGTGATCCAAACCAACCAATGTTATGTAATGTGCTTTCAGGTTCCAGAATGGAGATGTTTCAGTAGTTGTTGGTTTTTGTTTTGACACCACCACCAAGAATCACCAAGAATCCGAATGGCTTTTACGCAACAACACCAACAGCAGCATACACTACTCTTCATTCGTTCATTCATTAGAATTATTATTATGCGCCGTTATATTATTGAACGCGCCCGACGCCCGAATACTAGGGCGCGCAATCGGTCCAAATCGGTCTCCACACTCTCTCTCTCTCTCTCTCTCTCTCACTCTGTTTCTCGCTCCAAGTATCTCTTTTGGTTTGGACTCCTGGTGAAACACCAAAAAAAATTCCTCGAAGCACGAGACGTTAGGATTCTGGATTCTGGATTCTGGATCCTGGAAAACAGAAGAGGGCGAGCGATGAACAAAAAAAAATCCCGAACAATCCGCAACATAGTGCCACCACCCATCCATCCATTCACATTTCATTCAATGAAGTGAATGGAGTGGGGTTGGATGCGCGCATCGCCAATCATAGCATTCAACATGTGCACACGCACAAAAGCAAGGTTGGACATCAAGGGAGGGAGGAGAGTAGAGGAGAACCTCCCTTGGGAGAGCATGCGTTTGATTTCAGTGGTAGTGTTGAGTGGTGGTAGTGAGTGTTGTTGAACACTGAGCCAACGTTGGGGGAGGGGGCAAGGACGGAACGCCACGCCCATTTTCTCCGCCTATTTGACAGCAACAACTATTGGCTCTTGTTAGCAAGTAAGCAAGCAAGCAAGTAAGTAAGCCAGTAAGTAAGTTGGTAAGTAAGTAAGCAAGTAAAAGTGGTGGTGTGTGTCATCACAATTGACAAATCAATTTTCCAGGCACGAAATGTTTGGGATGCTTCCAGCATCAGCATCAGCAGCACCAGAAGCAGTTTTAGGCGCCATATCCTATGCCTATGATGAACATGATTTAAGAACATGCCATAAGTATGCTTTGGGCGTCAGTAAGTGTGTGTGTGTGTGTCGCCCGTTTTGAATTCAACTTCTTATTGATTTCTTTAGGAAAAAATTATTGTTCCCATTGTTATTGTTCAGTTGATTGTCTGTTTGGTTGGTTTATTGATTCCCAATTCACAATTTGGTTTGAATCACACACTCACACACTCGCACACAATTGAATTGGCAATCCGATTGGGCGCCATACCCACACACACACCCACAGACAATTGAAAGATGATTTTCTTCTTCTCCTTCTTCATTTTTTTGGGCTCGAGAATCCCGTATTTTTCTGGTTGCTCGCCTCTTCTTCTTTTTGACAATAATCAAAGCTTGTTCTCGTGGAAAATTCAACCAAAAAAAAAATTTGCATTGATTTATGCACAGGAATGTCATCCACAGCGAGGATGGCCATGTTAGCCGACATGGCATCGGCATTAATCCTAAACTTAAACAATAGATGGATGGATAATTCCCCAACACCCCACAACCGCAACCGCGACACGCCCGGTATGATCATCAATTTTCCGGGCACGCGGAATCCCCGGCCCGATGTGCATCAAAGATGGATTGTGTGTGCATCCTGCATGTGATTGGCCAACGCGGTGTTCAGCCAAACGTCCTCGCAGAGAGAAACGTGGTTGGATCCGCTGATATCCCCCGAGGTATCCACCAAATGTAAAATTTGGTATTATCACACAATTGGTGTTCACACATCCACCAACCAACAGCACCCGAATCCTGGATCCTGGTGCTGTTGGATACCACGATTAATTATTGATTCAATTAGATCGTTTAAAGTTTCCCCCCGGGTCGGATCTGAATCCGAGTCATTTATCTAATCGTTGTTCCATTGGAATCGCATTGCAATAGCATATGTGTGTGTGTGTGTGTGGATTCTTTCTGGGCGCCCAAAAAGTCAAATTAAGATTCCAATAATGATCCGAATTGAATTTAAGATTCATTCAATTTGAATCCTCCTCCTCCTGGATCCTGGATCCTTGAGTCGCCCATTCGACTAGCCATTGTCGTGGCTGCGACTAATTTTCTGCTGACTTTTCCATAATTTATTTAAGTTTGTTTAAAAAAGACGAACAAAATGAACAAAAAAAAAGAAAGCGAAAACGTTGCAGTTTTTCGCTTAAACAATGAAGCGCTTGATGATGTTCGATTCTTCATGCTTCTCACTGGGACGGCTATTAAGACCACCATTGTTGTGCAACAAGCATGTTGAAATAGTTTTTGCTCAGGCATGTCCAACCCCCTTCCTCAGAGGAATACACCTTCTACTGTTTATAGTGTGTCTCGTCATCGGTTCGAGTCATCACATTGCACCAATCACAGAGAGGCACACTTACAGCTTCTAAAAGAAGTGGTCAGCCTTTCCCTTCCCTTCTTCTACTGTTTATAGTGTGTCTGGTCACCAGATGTGTCGTCGTCAGCACATTAGACCAAGCACAGAGGGAGGACTACACCTTCTACTGTTTATAGTATGTCGCGTCATCGGTTCGAGTCATCACATTGGACCAATCACAGAGAGAGAGGCACACTTACAGCTTCTGAAAGAAGTGGTCAGCCTTTCCCTTCCCTTCTTCTACTGTTTATAGTGAGTCTCGTCACCAGATGTGTCGTCGTCAGCACATTAGACCAAGCACAGAGGGAAGACCACACCTTCTTCTTCTACTGTTTATAGTGGGTCTCGTCATCGGTTCGCATTCCCACATTAGACCAATCAGAGGCGAAAACGGCTCTTATAGGCGTCAAACATGCACAAATTTGCTACATTTTTTTTGTCCATTGGACATGCGCAATGCGAAATTTTTTTCGAATTATTCCCTGATCAATAAGGCTGTCCAACACCATTAACATCATCATCTGTTTCCGTTGTTGTTTTCGTTTCCGAATCCTTTCGGATGCCAAACTCTTCTCATCTCTTCTCTCGTCTAGTCTAGTCTCGTCTCTCTCTCTCTCTTTAGCAATAAGTTAAACAAACAGTGTAGAAACGGTAAAAGGAGAGAGTCACCACTGGACTAGCCGCCACTGGAATGGCCATGGATCGTCGCCAAGTGGATCGCCAAGTGGTTCCAAAATGACAACAAAAATTTGATATGTCTTTAATTGATAGCTGAAATCGAATTCGATGGAAATGTTTCAGATGTTGGCCGAAACAACAACAAACAAACAAACGAAACAAACCAGCCTAGTGACATACACACACACCGGAAATTAGTTTCATTTTCATTATTATTTTCGCCACTTTTTTTCACATCCGCGTGGACAATGATTGAATGATCGTTCGCTTGCTTGATTCGGTTTGGATGGTTGGTCGGTTGATTGGTCGATTCCCAAAACTCGTACACGGTTTCCAAATGCTCGACAATTATCTTCTTTCGAGCGAAATCCGGGCGATTATCCCAACTTTCGCTCTCGCTTTCGATGTTACACGTTTAAGGGCATTAATTTGACATTGGACCTGAAAAAATCTCACAGGAGAAACGCTTACAGTGCGAGCTGGAGAGAGATGGGAGAGGGGCGGAGAGTGGTCTCGTTTCTGGATCTAGATGATGATGATGATGGATTTAGTATGTTTGATCCTGATCATGTTAATCAATTTTTTGATGATGATGATGATTGAATATCATCCATCCAGCGCTCCAAGACAATCTCTATCAGCTTGGTACAACAACAACAACAACCACACTTGTGCACTTGGAACTTCCTAGATCTCATTTTCGTTTTCGTTTTCGTTCTCGTTTTCGTCGTTCGAACAGTAGAAAATGTTGTTATAATGATAATCAAATAGTTCTACAAGGCTTCTAGTGCTGCTTAGTGGCTTAGTTTAATCAACGAAAATCATAAATTAAGATCCGTCTCGGTCTTCGTCTCGCTGTCTCTCAGAGTATCGCAAGTATCCGAGCTAGGATATAACTTTACAAGTTCCATTTTCTCAATCTCAAGCTCAAGATCTGTGTTTATTTTCCATGTCAACCTCTCGCCCGCGTTCCAAAGAAGTAATCATCATCATCATCAACGACGAAAACGAATGGAAAACAAATTCTCAAATATCTTCGAACTAAATCCATGGCTCCAAACCTGGCTCCAGCGACAAACCACGACGACCATCAGAGGTCGAAACTAGTTTCATTTCAGCTCGCTGGCTTTTCTTCGCTTCGATTTGAATTTTTGAAGCCAACAAGAGCGCGATAATCGCCATAAACTTGGCTCGAAAAAGAGCGAGAGAGAGAGAAACCACATACTTGACCATTCGGTTATTCTCTCTCTCTCTCTCTCTCTCTCCTTTTACGAGCGTTTGAGAGCGAGTCTGTATGTCTGTGTGTGACCACTATCCGCCAAATGGACGAATGTCGTCCGGTGATATCGATGGTGAAGGTGTCGGCCGGAGGTTGTTTGGAAGAACGTTTGTTCGCGAAAAAAAAAATAGACAAGCTTCGAATTAACATTGTGACATTTGTTGTTGTTGTTCCATTTGGATCTCGAATCGAATATCTTGTGCGAGTACTGCGTGTTGAACCGCTTTTCTTTGTCTGTTCCAGTGTTCCATTGTGTGTGCGTGTGAATCCTTGTTCTTGGATCCAATTTGATCCAAAATCGATCATCAATTGACGGCCCAATTTCCCAAAACGACGATGATGATGTTGATCAACGGAAGAAACGGCCAAAGTTTTTCCCCCCACTGGTCGCGTTGGTTGGTGGTGTTGATTTTGCTACATCAACATCGACAAACCATTCGAGCAGAAAATGAAATCGATGGCCAATCAATGAAAACCACCAATGAACCGGCAAACAATAATAATGATTCAATAATAGAATCGGATAATAGCACTAGAACCGGAACCGTTACTTCATCATCGCAATTACCGAATTATCGGAATCATTTTCCAACGGAACAAACGGATTCGGAAAGAGAATTATATTATCCGGTACCGCCGCCACCACCACCATCGCCCCTCCCACCGCATCAACGACGTCCAGAAATGCCGACGATGCCAGGAATGGTTTATCGGTTAAGATCAAACAGCAATCATAATTATAAAACTAAACCAAAATTATTAAAAAAACATCAAGCGATAAATCCAAATTTTAATAATAATCGTAGAACAATGAATAATAATAATAAGAATAAGAATAATTATCAACCTAAAACAATAATCACTGCTCCCATAATCCATTATCCCCAATACCCAACCTACACCTATACGTATTCATATCCTGAACCATTGTTTCATTTGGATTTCGATGATGATGACCATCATGTTCATTACTTTTCTCCTCATCGTTTCAGACCACAAATTCCGTTGATTGACCACAGCCACCACCACCACCTTCATCATCGGCACCATCGTAAAGCAGCGCCAGGGGCTGCGGCTGCGGCTGTGATTCTGCGCAGAACCGATGAGAAAAGAAACAAATTGGTCAACTCGCTGGTCAATCGTGCTAGCCAAGCGTTCCAAAATCTTGTGGAACATGCTCGTAATCGTTCGCAAAGGCCCAGATTGGTCAAATTGGTATGTTTAATTCTCGTTTTTTTTGGTGATTTTGAATTCAAAATCTCAATCCATTAATCGTCCATCATAAGATGAGTGAACGCCGCGGAACAGGTGGCAAACTATCGGCGATCGTACGGGAACGTTTGCTGAACCATCGACCTGTGAATAATGTGATTGTTGTTGATCAACCACCACCGCATCATTCTACCACTTCGGGTGCAACTTCGTCGTCCTCCTCCTCTGGATCAACCTCGGCCAATGATAATCGTGAAAATGAAGATGGTGAACACGAACCAAGGACATCGTCTTCATCTTCAAGCTCCTCCTCCTCGTCCTCATCCTCCCCCTCCTCCTCCTCATCATCATCCTCAACGAACGGAAACGATGGTGACAATATTCAATATGCTGAATCTCGTGTGGACAATGTTGATGATAATTCGAAGAATTTGTCGCATACGAATTCGAATTCGAATAGAAATCGAACAAATATTGATTATGAACAAGAAGGGAAGAAACTACGACAAGATATTGTGGAAAAAGTTGGCCACATCCAAACAATATTGAACACAGCGTTCGAAGTATCCAGAGAGAGACGTGATTTGATTTTAAGCCGTATATTGAGCAACACCAACAATCGCTTGGAACGGGCCAAAATGAGAGCCGATCAAATATTGAGCGAGGTGAGCGCGTTTTGAAGCGGATTAACAACCGTGCTTTGACACTGGTTTTTCCTTCCACCAACAAGTTAAAAATAGAATCTTTGATCCTCTAACCAAAAAAATCTAATCCTCTGACATAATCCTCGATTTTTCTCCAATCTCCCTAAAATAGCCATCAACGTCCGAGTTGGCGGTGAAAACGTTACACCATCTGAATAATGGCGTCAATCAGATCAGTTCGTTTCTACAAGGCCTGATGAACCGGATCAACATTTCCATACAGGTTCAGATGAAGAATCCGAAAACAACCGCCACCCACAACAACCCGAGTACCACCCATCGTAGATTGAACGATGGAACTAGTCAACCAGTCAATGATGATGGTGCCAAACATGAAAAGGAGACGAATTGATTAAACGGACCATTGACGGCTACCAACCACCATTGCGGATGTTGTAGCGGATTTGGCGGCGGCTGCGGCAGCGGCCCATTACCCTGGCCATCATCATCATCATTTTTTTTTGCTTTTTTTTATTTCTCATCATCATCATGTCGCCGTCGTGGTGGTTGTAGGTCATCATTTAAAGATCCTCGTGGAAATCGTATGCATGCAGACAACTACTGGCCGCCGCGACCAACAACTAATCAACATCAACAAACGACGAAAAAAAACAAAAATCAAATCATTGGATTTTCACCGAAAAACATAACGGAACATGAACACAACGGAAATAAATGGATTTTTTTGTTTTTGCTGTATATTTTTATTTTTATTATTTTTATTATCATCATCATGATCATCGTCGTCGTCGTCGTTATCATTTAATATGGGACCTTTCTCTCTCTCGCCGCCCGGTCCCCTTAAATAAGTAATTTGTATTCAATAACGGTATTTATATATAATAATTGTATCAGTAGTCATCCGAAGTTAATTTCAATGGTAATCAGGCGCCAAATACAGACGGAGAATTTGAGCTACCAATATTTTTGGACGCCACGATTCGTTTCGTTTCATGATAAACGATCCACGCTGGCCATCGTCGTCGTCGTGGTGTTGGTTGTTGTTGATGGTGGCGTAATGGCGCTTGATCCTGGTGTTTGTGGTGGAACACTGGTTGTTGTGTTATTACCACCAGCGCCGCTTGATTGGATTTTACCACTATTATTATTAGTAGTATTATGGCTGCTATTGAGACCACCACCACCAACACTATTGGCCTGTATGGTGTAAAGATTAATGATCGATTTGACGGATGCGGCCACTTCAGCTGCTTTATCAATGACCATATTATAAATATGGCGATTATCCTGGCTAGTGTTGCAATGTTGAAACCTGGGCACATTCTCATATGTATGACATTCATCATGTAATTGCATTACGTTATTCTGTAACATCAACAATGCTTGATTCAATTGTAGCAGATTATCCATCTTTGAGGATTCAATTGACTGGAAAAAAGGAAACGGAATTAGACTTGAACGTTGTCATGAATTTTAGCGGAAAAAAAATCCGCTAGTTGACAATGACAGTCGCCGCCTGTCATCATCGTAATAAAATAAAATAAAATAATTACACACCTCAGGAAACAAGTTGATCATATCGGAAACATAGTTACATATTCTTTCTGAACAATGTTTGAATCTAAATTTAGAAATTTCAAAAAAAAAGAAAAATATGTGAAAATATGAAAAATAGAACCAACGTACGATCTGTCAGTCAAATTTGTTTTTGAATTTTCTAGCCAGAAAATAATGCACACCCACACACTTACTCATCATGTTTCCCTTCTTTGGCTTTCAAAAGCAATAATTTAATTCCATTGGTTATGAATTCAATTTTTTTGATGACATCATCTTTGGTGGGAAATGATGGCGACGACGATACAACCGTATTCAAGGCGCTTGATTTGGCCGTCGGCGGGCCAACCGAATTTTGGCATGGCTGCTGCTGATGTAGCTGCTGCTGTTGTAATGGTATTTGACTAGACAACGATGATGATGATGATGGTGGTGATGATGATGAATTGGTGGTGAACATTTCCGATGGATTAAATATCTGATTGAAATGTGGCGAAATGTTTCGCTGCTGCTGGATCAATGATGATGATGATGATGGTGAAAAGTAATTACCAATCGATGAATTAGAGGATTTTGTTGGCGATACCGATAAACATTGTGATGGCGTAGTCAATTGATTCAGATTTGATGGAGATATAATTGTGGTAAGTAGTTCATTGGATAATAATTGATTTTTTTGGTTATTACTTGTATTAATTTGACCATTGTAATTATTATTATTATTATTGGTCAAATGATGATTGGAAATTGATCGAGGCCTAATTCGATTATTATCATTGATTTGCACATGATTATTATTGTAGGAACCACCACCACTATTATTATCATGATTCAATTGTTCGCTACTACTTTCGATCAACATCGAATTGCTTTTATGTTCATTATTATTATTATGATTAAGGTAAAAAGATCGTAATAAAGATGATGAATTCTGCGGGCTGGACGTGCATGATGATAATGGTGGTGGCGGAACAAAATTTATCAATTGTTGACGTAATTGTACATTCTCATCGACTAGCTTCTCGACAATCGTCTGCAAACGAGCCATCTCATTACGCATCAATTTGTTGTCGCTTAGGAATACTTCCATCAGACCGGTCGATTTGATTATTTGTTCTTTCAAAGCAATGTATTCCGACATTGAAACAAAATCATTTTCATCTTTGTTGTGGTTCTTATTGTTGTGGATCGATGAATATTTAGGCTCATTTTTCGACAATTTCGATGGTAAACTCATTGGTTGATTATTACTACTGGTAATTACTTCATTACATTCATCATAATCTTCTTCTGATGGTACTGAATCATATAGTGGCTCAGAATCTTCATCATCCAATTCGTTTGGATTTCTATTCGAATCATCTTTTCTCAAACAACCAATGGTTGGTAGACCATACACCCTTCTTCGTATCTCGTTGAGTACATCCACAATTAACAATGTGAATTCTTTGGTATTGAGCAAGGCTAATTTTTGTCTACCTTGATTACGTGTTGGTGAAAAATACTGATAAACAGGCAAAAATGGTATAGATAATTGTTGATGTAATATAGACAATTTTCCATTTTCATTCGAATAGAATGATGTTACAAACGAATTGATCTCTCTTCGATCCAATTCATCAAAAACATCACGAGCAAGCTCTTGAAAAGATTTATGACTAAGTTGACGAATACTTTGATGTAATTCATTACGAAATGTTTCCAATATTTGACGTTGATTATCATTTTCATTGCCGGTACTATTACCATTGTTGTTGTTGTTGTTTTCTAAATAATTTAGAAAATCCGATTTTATATCGACAATTAAAAAGTGCTCGCCATTACGATGATTCGGTTGACGACCTTGACAAATGAACCGTGTCAACGTATCGGATAGATCAAATTGATGTTCAATCAAACGATAAACAATATCTTGATGGCCAGCTTCTTTAGCATAATCAATGGCAGATTTGTTTTTCGAATCAACCACCGCCAAATTAGCACCATAAATCAACAATAATTCTATTTGTAACATTTGCCCGGATCTTGCCGCCATATGTAATGGTGAATTGAATTTTTCCGAATGGATATAATTACTTAATTGATGATGGGAAAAAAACGTAAACAATAAACACATGGGCGAAACACATATGGGAACAACAACGACAACAACACTTACGGATTGGCTCCAGCCACCAAAAGTCTTAGACTGGTTTTTAAATTTGGCGTACGAACACTTGAATGTAATTGTTCGCTGATATCCGATTCTGATTCAACATCATCTTTAATACCATTCGATTTGTTTACATAGGCCAAAAACTGATATTTAGCACGTATGAAATCACTTTTGTGCGGATACAATGGATCATTTGGTTGCGGTTTTCTTCTCGGATACGATGAATGTGATCCTGTTAATCCTTTGATATTATGTGACATGGTCGAACCAGATGACAATGGATCTAGTAATGTGTGTTCCCAAATTGAATTGGAACCACTACGGTACAGGTCGAAAACCATCTGTAATTGTGTCAATTTCCAGCAAGTTGTTTGCTTCCATGGTTTGATCTGTGAAATGAATCTTCCCAAAGTACGATGAATTATGGCACATTGATCACAAACTAGTGTGCCATGATTGATTGAAGCCCAAATAGGATCTTGATGAATGGTACAACATAATCGAGAATTGAAATTAAATTGCAAAATCAGATAAACAAACTTACTTGGCTGGCTACAATCAGCACAAACATCCATTTCATTATTACTAGCATTCATATGGCCATGGGTTTTTGAAGACATTTTTCTTTGTTCTTCAAAGGTTGGTGGTGGCCACAAAGAACAACAAATAAAAACATTCGAAATAATAAAACCAGATTATTGATGATACCACTGACATGTCATTTCACCAAATGTTTCGGTGTTACAATCCAATCGTTTCTTAAGAAATGAATGCTGGAGATGATCGTTTAAGTGGTGAAATCAAAGCCAATATGCTCGGTTTACGAGTGTTTTGTTTTGGTTTTTATTACCATAATCACCGCCACCATTCACTGTTGCATATTGTATTGTGTCTCCCCACGCACAACCAACCAACACCGTAATTGTCTTGCAAGTGTTGAAGACAAAATGTGTGCGTGTGTGTGTTGAAAAGTTCACTCATCGAACAAAAACATTGAAACACTAGCGCCATCTATCGGTCGAAACAGCGAACTAGCGGCATGAATTTGATTTTTTGAAATCATTTTTTTTGGCTCTTTTTTCACTTCACTTTTTGTTTTCTGACACTCAACACTTGTTGCTCTCTCTTTGCAATGCTGCAAATGAAAGCTGAATCATGCTGATAGTTCGATCAATGGTATTGTACACGTACGGCTTATGCCCAGCCCTTCTCTGAACCGATGCTAAGCGATCAGCGCAGTGCTTGTCTACGCATGCTGGACGCCTATAAGAACGCACGTTCTTGCTTCCTCTTATTGGTTCGTTGTGATTGTTTGAACTGATGACGAGACTATGACGAGACACACTATAAACAGTAGGAGAAGGAGGTGCGTTCCTTTCTCAGATCAGTCCAGTGTGATGAGTTGAACTGATGACCAGACACATTGTCAACAGGCGAAGGAGGTGCGTTCCTCTCTCTTTGATTCGCCAAGCTCAGCCCATTTTTTTGGTTATGACGCGTGCGCAATGTGCACGCAAATGCAGCTCTAAATTGTTTCGGCTTTGTATTCCGAATTTATTATAGTCGATTCAAAAGAGGTTCATCATCAATAACAGACAAGAGAGAGATTTCTTTGAGGTTCTCTTTGTACAAGGTTTTGGCCGTAGAGTAGGCATGGATGATCGCTGGGATAACGTTGCGTAACAAATGGATATAACAAATGTAAATGAAAATAAAATGGATATAATAACATGAAACAATGAGAGAAACAATTACAAATCGGATTTTTAGTTTTCTGCTTCGACATCAACATCTTTTTAAAAAGGAGAATTCATTCCAAGTTTGGTGCCAAAATCCAATCTGGCTCTTCGTTGTTGGCGGTTGTTGATCCTGAAACATAGAAACATGAGCTAACATGAGTAACAATTAGCATTAGCATAACATTACTTGATTTCCTTCCGTTTGGTATAAACATTCACGCTGATCAATAGCAAAGGCCATGAGAATCCGATAATCCAAATATAAAATGGTATTATATGAATGAAATGTTCGGTAATCTCCGCTTCAGGTACATAAATGTAAATCTCCAACGAACAAACAATCAAATGGCAAACAATCAATATGATTGATGTGGCAAGCCAACAATAATTAACCAGCGGACATCGTTGCCATGGCAGATGGTTCCGGTGTACGAAACCGATGGAGATCAACACTAAATAAAGTACCAAAAAGAATGAAGCAATCGTCTGGCCGATCAACAGGTGTGATGACCAAATCAAATCAGCTTTGATATCACCATCGGCCCTAGTAAGAAAATGGATTAATTACATTATTAATTAATTAATTAATTAATTCCAAATCACTTGAACAAACTTGACATCGCTGAACATCCAACATGGACCCATTGTTGAACGACCGACTTTGGTTTGCTCACAGGATGTAGCGATTATAATGGCAAACATCAGCACACAGATACACATGGATGGTAAGAATTTGATCAGGTAGCAAACAAAAAAGTAGATAATCGTCTGAAACATATAAATCACCGGATTAGATTAGTCCGGATGATCCGGATTCAATGGAAACAAAAAAAACAGATCCATACTCTTACATCTTTAGTGAGTTGAAGCTTTTTTCCGGTGGCCACATTCATCACCGATGAATCCGGGCTGATGCCCATCAACGATACACTCAAAAAAGGGAGAACAATCAACGATAACCAGAGGACAATGCCGGGAGAGAACAGTGGCGGTAGGAACAACATGGATGCAATCACTTGAGCCAACGAAAGCGACAAACATGAGCTTAGGAAAAATTGGAGAACATTCCTCATTCGCATCATAAAATCTCGAGCAAACAATATCAGATAATAGAATATGATCGCATTATGCCGTTGCATGGTCATCGAACATGGTAATGATACCATTTCATTAGCCAATTGTATTGGTGTAGGTATTCCTTCGAATTCATTTGGCGATGGCAACTCATCTATCGGGCGTATTGGCTCCATCATGCATACATGTGGATACATTGGATCCACCCCGATACTGGATTCCGGATTCTTTGTTAGATTAATCTAGTTGGTGTAAATTCAATTTGAAATACAGTACCTGGCATTTGCTTGCAAAAATATGGGAATATTGGATTCATTGGCCATGCTACCAAACACGCAAACCGCTTCACCATACTCTTGCATAACTCGGATCATTTCTAGGGTTGCTTCCGGTGTACAATCCGTAAACAACGATACCAACAGTGGTACATTGTCAACACTCTCCAAATGTGGTCGAATATTTTCAATGCCTTTCGGTAATTTGGCACGATTAGACATATCGAACGCTATTGGTGCACTGTGATCATCGGTCATCGTACTGGTTGTTGTTTGGCGACTTGGCGATGGAGACATGTTCCGATGTTGATTGGAATTACAACCACCGGAAGCTTTGCTTGAGCTACGAAACTCTTTCGGTCGAAAGCGACCATTGATTTCGGAACGTTCCGAACAAAGAGAATTTTGCTTTCTTCTACGTTTAGGTGATTCAACAATATCTTCATCACTGGATGATGAATCGGATGGTTCGGTTGAACTGGATGATATCGACAAACGATGATTGTTGATTCTGGATTTAATACCAACAACATTATCTCCATCATTATTGTTCTGCTTGTTGTTGGATTTTGAATTATCATCAAATTCTTTACCACCACTACCACCATAACCACTATCGGTAGGGGAAGCATTCAACAATGAAATATGACAATTCCAGCCAGATTCAAGGCCCATCTTTTCCGAGAATACTCGACTTCTTAATTCATTTTCTTTGGAAAAATGAACAAACCTAATGCATGCAGCATCCAACATTTCCACCAATCGAACAAAATCCGCGCAGGCTTGATATTGTAATGTGGTCATACCGATGAACACTTCATTGGTCACTTTGCTCAAAGTTTGTCGAAGTATTTTATTTGGATCCGGATCTTGATCTTGATCATTATCATCTGCATCATCTTCTTCTTCGTGTTGTCGTTGTTTATTCTGATCACCATTATCACCACACATCAATTTCTGATTGTCGAGGGTCGCGGTTTGTTCATTATCATCGACTCTGTGCAAATGACATTCATGTTCCATGATTGAATCGGTGCTTAGGTGATGTGGTCGAACATCGCCCAGATTCAAAAACAACGACGTATTATCGGATGATTGTTGTTTATCGAATTTACCACCAGCGGGATTGTAGGGAGTGTCCGAATGAAAATCCAAGCTTCTCATCGACAAATGTAGATTGGCACTCTCCGGTGGTAATTCAATATAATGATCTTTGAAAAAGTTGGCATATTCCAATGAATCCGTTTGATCATTTTCATTGATCAATGGAATGTAGGCAAATGAACAACAATAGGATGTCAATGAGGATCGTTGATAAAAATCCAAAATCTTCTTCCGTTCATAATCGGTCAACAGAGCCAGATTCTCACCGTTCCAATATTCGGCACATGCATCCAGTATCAAATCACCAGTACCCTGTGAGAAAAGTTGACTGGTATTGGAGAATGTATCTTTGATCACCGCACAGGTCATATTAGGAAACGGCATACGAAGGCGAGGGAAATTCAACGATTTAGCCAGTTTTCCTCTTTGTATCACTTCCGGTCGTATATGCCGAAACACCCCTACTTGATAGGAATATTCATAACCTTTGATGGCGTTCTCTTTGAACCCTATTTGCCGGGCCAATTCACACA
Source organism: Amerodectes protonotaria (assembly GCA_025882695.1). Taxonomy (NCBI): domain Eukaryota; kingdom Metazoa; phylum Arthropoda; class Arachnida; order Sarcoptiformes; family Proctophyllodidae; genus Amerodectes; species Amerodectes protonotaria. The sequence continues at coordinate 23,527 of JAOZJS010000201.1, read as the reverse complement.
GGCATCTTTTGCTGACCACCGGAACTGCCACTTCATTCTTCAACGATTCACAAGCAATATGATCACTAAAACGTACAAACTCTTCATGCGTAACACGATTACAAGTGTTCAACAATATGGCCAAACCAAGCGGTTTCAAATTGGTCAAATATCTATTCCAGTAGATATCATCAAACTGTAGCCCGTATGCGGTTCGCCTATCCAAGGTTATATCCAATTGTACACATTCAGCCCGAGTGATTCCGGGCAAAATTGATTGCCGCTTACTTCCGGTTTCCCGACGCAAATGATGACGATTAGACAGAATTTTTTCCTTTTCCGTTTTTCCAATATTGGCACCATCACTATTTTCTTTGGTCATTTCGGTCATTTCCAAATCATTTTTCCGGCGATTCGGTGCCAGAAAAAATACTTTATCCACAATCGGATTAGGCCACGAAAGTATACCCTTTTTGTCCACACAAGCCAATGCAGTCATACCACCAAGAGTGTGTAGGAGATTGGCCGAACGCCATAGGTTTCCGTTATCATTGTAGAAAAACATGAAAAATTCTTCGAAAATCCTGACCAACATCATGTTGCCTAATTGTTTCAGATCCACTTTGTCTGGATCGATCTCTTCCAGGAGATTGTTTTCTTTTTGTATGGCGGTGTTGACATGGCTAGGGCTACAATCGGTCATATTGATGTTGATAGAATGATCATGTTCGGTGAATGTTTCCATTGACTTGTTGGAACGTAAAATTTTGTCCTCATTGTGGTAGAAGTTTTCATGAACCACATCCAGTTTGATCAATCCATAAACATTTAACAAAACCCATAATAGTGGCAATGCCAATGGTAACATAGGAAGGATGGCCATGATTGGCCTCAACAATATCAAAGCAATGGTCGCTGCTCCAGTGTCAAAACTATTCACACTGAATTCAACGTAACAATAATGTACAACACTGAATATCAACACCAGAAAGAATATTGCTGGCACGATGAAAAATTCAACGTAGCGAACAAAGATCAATTTCAATTCTTTTTCAAAATCGGTGGCCGAACGTTGATCCATCAACGAGGTTAATGTTGATTTCAAATCTGTTACATAAGGTGTTTCGATTAGTAAGAATTTACTTGGCTTCAAGCTTTTACGTATTCTTCCCTTGGTGAATGGTTCTAATCCATCGTTGAATATGGGCGCAAATATATCACCACGATTCAGTTTACATTCTTTGATTGTATCATCATTATCGCAAAACACATAATTGTAGACATGATTGGTTTGAGCGGATTGATCTGGTTGATCGATTTTTTCATCAAAACTAGCATAATCATGAAATGTTTTCTTTCGTTTGATTATTCTCTCGATCCGACGACAATCTGCCGGCGCTCTACGTCCTGGACCCAATAGAATAACATCACCTTTGACCAACATTGAAACCGGTAGATTAACTAATTCTCCATCACGATATGTCCACTGTAAGGTGATACATGGCGAGGTTGGAGTATTGAGATTTACGTAAAAAACATGTGTTGACCATTTTCTCATCAAATCATCATTGTTGGCACATTCACCGATGTTTTTGGCCAATTTCAATGCTTTCTTATACAATTCCATATGACGCGATCTATCATTCCAATAGGTTATGGTTATATTCAATATTAGCACCAGGATTAATATCACAATTTCGATGGCCAACGGTAATGAGGATGTAAAATGTCCATAAAGATAGGCTATGATATAGGTGATAATTGAACAAATCAATAATATGATCGATGTCCATCGAAACGTTGATTGTGCTCTTTTTCTTGAAAATGTATTCAGAATATTCTTCCATGAATGGAGGTTACGTAATTGTGGCTAAAAGAAAAGAAGACAAAATTGTGATTGGACTTTTCTCTTCGTTTAATCGTTTTATAAAACAATACCTTTAGGTCATCCAAAAATTCTTGAACATCTTTATGTAATTTAAGCAAAGCTTGTTTTGTGGTCAAACCGCCGGTAATATCATTGGAACCATCGAAGTTTTCCATTTAGACTCTCTCTCTCTCTCTCTCACTTCATTGGTTTCTGTCATAAGTTATTATTAAGCAATTGTCTCGTGATCAAGCTCATTGTAAAATCTTGATAAAGATCGTAAATCACTTTAAATAACATGATCTGGAATTTGAGCGGGATTCGGTGTCAGATTCTTGATAGAATTCTTGAAAATTTTCGGGTTTTTCAACCAATTTACGGGTATACAGCCTGGGCCGAACCCGAACAAAGAAACCTGTTTACACCTTGAAAGTTCCCAGGATCCTGCAATTCTGGTTTCGAATCGGCGGGAATAGTGGCCTAGCGTTTTGATTCCACAGTCGGTGGTGGCAAAATTGAATGCCAAACTATTTAAAAAAAATGCAAATATCCGAGCTAATCCAGATCCAACTGCGACACTATACAATGCTCCCATAACAACCATCAACATTATTATCCACAAACAAAATATGATACATTTAAGAGAATTATATTGGTCTTCAGGTTTGAAGTTCAAAATCTACAAACTGTTGCATTTTAACCATGGAAACAGTGGTTAATACCACTGATATCCTCAAGGCTTAACCGTGTGTTGTTTCATCAACAAATCATCATTATAATCAAATTTTTGGAGCAAATTTGTTTCCCGCTTCTTTAGCGCGAAGGTCATGCGGTTAATCCAATTCTGATTCTTTGTGTTCTTTAATGTTAACGATTCTCGCCGCTAGATGGCGACTCAATCTCGGCATTTTTGAAATTTTTTCAAAAATTTTCTTTTTTTTTCAAAAACCACGACCATTCGAATGAATTTTTCTTGGTCTTTTTTCTCGGGTTCGTCGACGACGACCAACCAGTCAATTATTTGCGACTCTTCTTCATCTTGTTGTTGATGTTGTTATAACAACAACCATCCACCGATGTCCAAACGATCAAGCCCGTGTGTCAGTCATTCAGTCAATTCGTCGGTCGGTCGGTGTATGCGCGCGTTAATCTAACACCATTTTCACAGACAAATCGAGACAATGATTGATTGCTTCATTTAGAGCAAGCAACATTTTTCGAAGCGTTACCTCGCTTCTTCTTCTTGTTCATCATCATCTTCATCTTCGCGGCTGAAGTTTATTTTTCTATTCACTTCACCTTCTTTGTTGAATGTCGGCGATTTCGAGCCCCAACGAGCCTCGATCATCATCTTCGCCATCCTCATCCCCCACCCAGAAAGTGTCGACAGATAGCGGATGATGCGCGAGCGAGCGAGGAACCGAGGATAGGCTAGCTTGCTTGTTTCAATTCGATTCAATTTTTTTTGTTCTTCATCATCGTCGTCTTGGTCTTCCTTCCTGCCTTCTAGCAGCCAGCCTTCCTGGACAAAATGGATCAAATGATTGCGTAAAATCGCGCGCGCGCTTCTGGTATTCGCGATTCTTCTTTTTATTGTTGTTGCGGGGGTATTCACCAATTCATCAACAAACAATCATCATTTGGGCAAAAACCATTGTTGTTTTGCTAATTAAATTTGTTCCACTTGCACACACACCAATTGACCAATTCATGCGGTGCACAACAACAACACGGCAAAAAAATAGAAGAGCAGCAAGCAATTCATTACCTGGCTAATTAGATTGGCCAGTTGCTGTTGTTCGCGCCTTTCTGCTGAGCGAGAGAATCCAATGTGAAGTCAGCGTGCTTTGATTCAATGATTTCTGGGCTCTCTCGCTCTCTCCAGTTCCATTCGATCATCATCATCCACATTCAATTGGCAACCAATTAATTGGTTTGTCATAATGTTTCTATCTCTCTGTCTATTTGAGCATTGGATTCGATTCTCCGACCACGACGACGACGGCACAACGACAAAGATGGATTTGGCATGCTTCTGCATTACTTCACACACTAACACTTGCACACTGGCACAATCAATCGTCTTGGTCTTGATCGTCGGTTTCGTGTCCACTTGATTATGGCCGGTTTCCAATTGCTTGCTTGTTCGCTTGCTTGTTTGGCTTGGCTGCTGGCTTGGCCTAGGTGAATCACAACAATCACGTGGCATTCCAATGCTCTTGTTATCATTATTATTATTATTATTTTTCTACCTGTATTTTCCACGTTTATAAACAATTGTTCTGGATGTATTGTCTGTGTGTGTGTGTGTGTGTGTGTGTGTGTGTGTGTGTGTGGATTGTATTGATTATCCTCGTCTTCGTTGTTGTTATCTTATTAAATTCTAATAAATCAAATTGGAATCCCAAACACCTTGACAGATCTTCACTGCAAGATCACCGCCATTGCTGCTACATTTCGAACTATTTCGAAAATGTGTGATTGTTTGTGTGTGGAGAAACAAAACTATTTCAGCCAGCAGCGGCCAGTGGCCACAACGATGGCCACGATGATGATGATTAGCACCGGTGTGTCTAATCATCACCATCACCATTGTTTGAAACGCCTGGAACGCCGAGCAATTGAATTAACCTGGCCAATCGGATCGGCTAGTTTTCGAAAACAAAAATAAATAAATAGAAAACACAGCACACAGAGATTAACCACACAGCCTATCCGGTAGTACAATCTGTTTGGGATTCATATTGGTAGCCATTCAGTGAGTCTCTCTCTCTTATTGGTGGTTTTCAGGGGGATCATCCTTCTTTAATCGTTGAATCCGGTTTTTGTTGTTGTTGTTCGGCTTAGCTCGGCTTTTGTTCGTGTCCACTTTGGATGATTGTGGATGTGGAAAATTGGAAAAATCATTTTCGAATCCTCACCACCACCACCACCAAAATGATAGTATTGATAATAATAATCTTAATAATAATAATAATTTTAATCCAAAAAAGTCTTCGAGAGAAAATCGTTTATCGAATGATTTATCTCCGTCTCTCTCTCTTGTTGGCCAACCATCTTTTGATGCGGACGATGAAGATGATGATGTTTGTCCCAAAACCTCTTCGCATCGCGATCATTAAGATCAACATTGTTATTATTATTTATTTTCATTCGAAGAAGAATGAAAAAAAAAATTTTAATTTAAAATCCACACAAACAACAATGATGATGTTGATGATGATCTGATCAACAGGAGGATAATGGACACGGTGCGAGGCTTCAAGCATCAGCGAAGCTGTGTGTCCACCACCACCATTACACCTATTCGTTGTTGTTGTTGTTGTTTGTCCATTAAGACCATCGTCTTAAAGATATTCAACAAGAAAACGATGTTGCTCTTTCAACATCGTCTCTCGCTCTCTGATGCTAGAATGGTGTCCAATTTTATCCTATTATTATTATTATTAACAATAATGATGATGATAATAATAATAAAATAATATCCTTAACAAGCTTGGATATTGTTTGTTTGCCAGGCTGACCATCATCATCATCATCATCATCATAATAATGATGGACGGCTGTCATTCGCATCATTATTATTAAGATTAAGATGGGGGATCCGTCTGCGAGAAGCCTAGCCTGAATAGGTTTACCTGGAGAATCTATAACGGTATCCACCGCCACCGCCACCAACGACAACGATACTAACTAAAAAAAAAATCCATTTGCTCCGCCTCCTCTTTCTCTCCTCTCTCGCTCCTCCTTTTAGAAGCTTTTTATAAATTTAGTGTTTTCTATATTAGTGTGCTCAGCTCAGCTTTAATGATCAACACACAAATGGCCAATATCTATTGGCTATTGATCATCATCATCATATTTTTGTTCTGATTGAATCAAGCCATCATCATCATCAATATCCCTCCCCCTTTTGTTCGTTCGTTCAAAAAGCATCAACGATTGATCAACGGCAATTGTGTGCGCGCGAGTGTGTCCATTGTGTTGTCCACTTTGTATTGGACCTGTGTGTGTGATTGGACAGAAAGGCTTAGTATTAAAAATAGAAGACAGTAGGAGGAGGAGGAGGTGGAGGCAATGGGCAGCAAAGTGGGCTACTTTACATAGTGCTTGGCCAAAATCAAGTATTGCTTGCGCCTAGCTGATGCTGCTGTCCAATGAGGCGGAGATGGGCGATGCAGGTGATGAATGTGAAGTGCGATTGTTTCTGGGAAAATTGAATTATAATTAACATTTCGCGAAAAGTTTTCCAGTTTGGCCAGGAAATAGGCAAAACAGTGATCGGATCCAGTTGTGCGTGTTCAGTTCCAAATGGAACAAAATATGGTTCCAGAAGCTTCTAGCTTCTTTTTCTAGTATCAAATTCATTAAATCATATCATATCAAAGCATATCGTTCCAAAACTAGCCTCCAGACTGGAGCGAGGAAAGACAATGAGGATCCGCTCTCTCTTTTCTGGAACACACTACAAAAAAATAATAATAATAAATTCAGTTATTTCTTGTAGTTATTGAATTGTATTGAAATTCCATTCTTCTCTTCTCTTCTTTTTTGCTTCAAGCATAAATTTACATTAATTTTTTTTCTTCTTCTGTTTCATTATCATCATCATCATCATCGTGGTCCCGTTACCAGGACGAAGAATTACAGCAGAAAAAGAGCAACGACAACCAGCGGAAGAGCGCTCTCTCGGTCTACTTGGTCGGTACTGAATATCAATTTTCATCATGATCATTTTGATCTGGTTCCAGGCGCGCTTCAGGTACACCATCGGCTTGCTTGCCATTGCCATCGGAATATCACAACAACAATTACCATGATGATGATGATGATTACGCCCACACACCCACGCGCGCGCGCCAGAATATTCATCATTTCAAATTTTTTTCCAGTAAATTCATAGATTATGAATATTTAATGCCCTTCCAACTTCATTATATTCAATTGTCATTTCGGTGTTCTGTTGGTCTATGTTCTGCGGGGCCCAAAAATCTCAGTCTCAGCGCTCAGGGACCCGAGGGAGAGGACCGATTCGGCTAGGCCTCGTGTTGTTGTTGTGCATCCAGAATCAGAGGAATTCATTCATTCACTGCATACACTTCAATGATTGTGATTATTATTTAAGATTTTTTTTTGGCGTGTGTGTTGGTGTTTGGCCCGAATCGTGAGTGAGTGTGTCGAAATGTGTTTAACGCCTGGACGAACATCGTTTGCTTGAAGTGTGTGTGTGTATGTGATGTGAAAACGATTTTTGGCTTCGGATCCAAAAGAGAGGATCCTGTACCACCTATAGCCACGGGTAGATGAAATGAAAATATAGTTCTGTGTGTGTGTGTGTGTCTGGGCGTGTGATTAAATAAATAAATCAATGGCAAAAGTAGAGGAGTGAGAGAGAGAGAGAGAGCGAGAGAGAATTGGAAATCTCACTAATAGAAAAAAAATCCAGAATCCAGAAGAGAAGATTGATATAGAGAATTCTCGATATTCTGGTTCATTCAGCTTGAACTAACCGTATCCGTAAAGCCGAATCGAGAATCGCACACTCCACCACCGCCACTGAAACTGTAAGGGAATCCCCAGAATCCGGTTCCGATCTTTCGAAGAGGATATACTTTTTAATTAAATTATATAATTAATACTTGGATCCTCCTCACAGTCTTGGAAAATCAACGAGTTAATCAGATTTTATGCTTCATCTAGCTTGATAATTTGGAAGAAACCCTAGAAAAGCAAATAAAAAAGTTTCCATTGATCCCCGATGAGCTGGCTGGTTCCGGCCAGAGAATCCAAGGATCCAAGTTTCAAGGATGATTCTTCCGCTATCAATTCACTAGGATTCAATTCAAGGATTTTATTTTCAGGAGGATTCTTGTAATTAATAAAAATTGATTTTTATTATTTTTTGTCACAAATTCAAATTCAAATAAAAAAAATCCAACCAACCACTGTCATGTCTTTTTGGTTGGATGGATTTGATAAATTAAAAAGTTCCATCATTGAGATGCTCGCTCTCATTTCCACTAATGAATATTAATTGATCCAGGATTCTAGGATCCAGGCCAAAGCTTCCAAAAAAAGTATCCATCGTATGAATCATACGTTTCCCGAACGCGAGGCCACTTGATTGGCCGCTGCTTGATTGCTTGATATTGTGTGTGTGTGGTTTTTGGTACACTTGGTATTGTTGTTGTTGGATTTTGCCAGGTCTCCGAAGCTATCGTCAATCTGTCAATCCATGTTCGACTAGAGTTTGACACCGCAGATTGGATTTGTGGTGTCCAAATTATCCCCGACCAACAACAACAACGGGGAACAAAAAGTGACAAGTGTTTGGTGTCAAACAACAAGATTGCCAATCAAAAACCCGAAATCCTGGAATTGAAATCCCGAGCCAGAGTGTGTGTGTGTTTCATGAACGTGTCAAATGTGGAAATCCTCGGAAGAGAATCAAATTTGGCGGCAATCCGCCGACATGTGAGCCACAAGCTCACTTGTCAATTAATACACTTTTGAATTATTAACACCCTCACACACTCACACACTCACACACTGGTGCGGCAGCCAATTTCAAACGATCCGATTGGATACTTGAAATAGATCCAGGGGTTGTTGACACTGCGGTTGAGGATACAATTTGATTCAATACGATAATGAATAAATGATCACGAATGAACTGACCAACTATATTCCCGGTTTTCGTGGCTGGTTGGTTGGTTGACTGTTTTAATTAAGATTAATTCATCCCAAAATTGAAACGGATAGAGACCGAGAGAGCGCGAAAGAGTTAAATTTTATTTAACCATCACCACCAACACCACCACCATTACATAATAATAATAATAATCATAATTAATAATTGCGCAACCACCACACCATCAGCATCATCAGCATTGGTGGTGCTGTTCCAAACGGTAATTTATAATCAGGGAAAAAGATCCTATCACAACAAGCATACACACACACATTCAAGATGTGCGTGCGAGTACGATGATTGATAATGTTTTGCATGCAAAAATGTATCCCGGATCTATATTCTATTCTTCGCGGCACTTGGATTACCCCAGTACACACACACACACGGGTGTTCCAAGAGGACCATATAGCTTGTCTGGCGGATCCAGCGAAGATATATTGACTGTCAATACGGACGGAACCGAGCGAGAGCACCAGAAGAAGACGGGAAGAAAAAATGGAAATGAATTTGAATGGTGGTGATGTGATGTGGGAGTGTAGGTGTGGGTGTGTGCCAATGCGAAAATGGAACGAAAATCAAGCAAGCAAGCAAACACACACCAAAAATCCATCAATAATTGATTAATAGCCAATGTGTTCATTAATTATTGATCAAAAATATATTTCGCATAATATTGGAAATAAGAAGAAGAATATGATGATGATGATGGTGGAAAAAATTAATCATCTTGGAGGAGCCAGTTTGGGCCGGGAATGTTCCAAGAACACACACACGCCACGCCCACACAATTTGATTTTCTTCTTCTTCTTCTTCTTGAACTACTTTTCCGGTATAAACCGGATTGTAGGATTCCGAAGAGAAAATTCTCATTATCATAAAGAGTTCCGGGGTGTGTTCCCCGAAAAAACTCGAATACCAAAATGAATAATTGATCAATCAAAATCAACAACAAGGGAAACACACACTCAATCTGGGATCCAGGGCCAGAGAGAAAAGCTACAAAATAGAGCGGAGTCATTGGCCCCAGCTAGGGCCCTGGGCTTTTGGTGGAACAGTGTGAGTGTTTGCTATTGGTGGTGTTTTGGATAATGCGATTAATTTTCCCACATTCAAATCATTCATCGGATTTATGAGCAGTGATTATGGCCACCAAGATCATCATCATTATTCTTCCTATTGTTGTTGTTGTTGGTGTTGTTGGTTCCAAACCAACCAAAACATGTCAAATATTTGCTCAATTTGCGCTCGCTTCTCCGTTTTTCCCGCGCCCGTAAAGTGCTTGGCAAACATCTCGTCTAGTCGCGCTAGTTGTCTGTTGCGCTTGTTGTTCGCCCACCCCTTTTTTCCCCATTCGTTCTCCATCATCATCATCATCAATAGTGGATTTCAATCAATCGATACCATCGATCCATAATCGACAACCGCCTTACGAAGCTCTGCTGCTGCTGCTGCAAGGTGCTTCCAAGTAAAAAATATTAAATAATAACATCTTTGGTGTGGACGCCACGATCCAAAGAGCCAAAGGGATCTTTATGTGATGGTTGCATAACATTTTTCTTTTTTGCGGTTGCTGTTGCTAGTTTTGGAACGCGTTGGCGCGCGAGATGCTTCAGGAAAAAAATTCGAACGATGCTCGAGTCTGGATTGAGCCAATCACAGCAAGCAAACTAGACTAGGGCTACTGGGGATTGGTTTTTATTTTCTTCTTCTTCGTTTTTTTCTTTGGAACTACACACATTACAAAACTTATTTTCAGTAATTATTATTATATCAAATGATTGTGATTTTCATTTCGTTTCGTTTTCTTCTTCTTGATGTTGTCGAAGTTGAAGCTGAAGCTGAATGTGTCACAACTCCGAAGACTTGAAGCCAAATTATATTCTGGCTTTTTAGTTCCCGAACAACATCCTGTATCGCAGAGGTGAACAACTTTTTTCGTATGAACGGGCCAATTTTAAATTTTTTCATAAAAAATTTGGCGCATTATAGTGTGTACAATGTAGAACTGTACGACACGACATCTATGAACAGCAGCAGAACAGAAATACGCCTTCCTCTTCCATTCCTGGCTATAGTATGCCATCGAGTATAGTGCGTCATCGGGTCAAATCATCACTGGTGGACCAATCAGAGCAGAGGCAGCTACAGCTTCTGAAAAAGTTGGTCAGCCTTTCGCCCTTCTTCTACTGCTTATAGTGTGTCTCGTCACCAGGGCAAATCATCACTGGTGGACCAATCAGAGAGGAGAGCGGTTGTTATAGGCGTCAAACATGCACAGACAAGTACTGGCTAAAGCTGATAGCTTCGTCTCCTGTTTAGTTTGATGAAGCTGAAAGCTGCTTGGTGGGCGGCGCCTAAAATGTTTGATAAGTCGCACGCGCATCGGTTTGCTCACCGCTGATCTAGCTGCTTGCTTGCTTGTGTTTGTCTTCTTAATTGAAAATGAATTCTTGGAAATGGATGCGGATGGAAATGGAAGCTAATTGCTGTCATTAATTTGTTTGTTTGTTCGGTTGTTTGGCGGGAAAACAACGTGAAATTCAAACGAGAAAATTTTAAAGAAAATTCCCAACAAAAACCAAAATAAATAAGCTGCCAAAGTAGCATCACAACTCAGATCTCTACGTGTCTAATTTGAATTTAAATTGAGAAACAAACAACAACGACAAGAACGACAAGAACTTTTAATTAAACACACACGCGTGCACACACACAGATTTGAATGTTGTTTTTTGTTTTTTCTTTGCGCGCGTTCTGTTCACCAAGGAGGGGGTCTTATTGTTGTTCCGATCCTCAGAATATTCCGGACACGAAACGCACTAGAATTAGATTAGATTTGATTCAATTATTTTGTTTGTTTGGTTGTTTGTTGAAGATCCAAATTCATTGAAATTCAACCGAATGTCATGTCTTTCGAGCTTTTCCGGAGACACCCGAGGGGCTAACACAAAATTAACCCTTAGAAGTCGAAAAAAATTTGAAAAAAATGGCGGGAAACCAAAAATCATGATCCGAACACCTTTTGGTGGATTTCATGGTGGATCAACGGACAACCAACCGTTGTTCCAACCATCATCAGATTGATTTGTGTCAAGGGTCAAACGTCTAACCTCAATGCAAAAAAAATTGACCAATAAGCGCCCACACTGGTCAGTTTTTGATCCACAGGGGTGACCAATTTTGATGAAATGTTCCCGTGTTTTTCGTGGTGAAACCAAGCCAAACCAAACCAACCAATCAAACATAAAAAATATTGTCAATCATCAAATCGTTGAAGCGAGAGTAGGCCTACGCGTTTTTTACCGAACGTTTTAGGATCTAGATCTGAGGATCATTCTATTAATTATTCACACATTTCAACCATTCAGCCGAATCACATCACACCAGCAGCAGCTTGTTTTTTTGGTGTGGCTTTCGCACAATCCCTTGGTTGTTGGTTGGTTGGCATATTTACCACTCTTGTTCTTGTTCTTGCTGGTTAATCTTAAGGATGGTTGCCTCGGCGGTGGTTTCTGTGATTGATCGATCACCTACCATCTTTCGCGCTCGCTCTCTCTCGCTCCGGTTAGATCCATCTTGTTTCAGCATGTGTATGAATATGAAGATGATGATGTTGAGCATCTTCATCATCATCATCACCATGAATGGCAATGGCAAACATCAATTTCATTGTTTGTTTGTCTGTGATTCTTGTTTGATTTTCTGGCCACGAAGCCAACAACGACAACGACTCGATGGCTTATTTCTGCTGTAAGCCTACTTATCTTGGCGTTGTTGTATCTTGTTGTTGTTGTTGTTATTAGTCCATGGATATGGATGGATGTATCTTATTTTGGGATACCAGTTCACGCCTAATTGAAGGGATGACAGTCAAAACGATGATATATCACCTCGAAAAAACGAACAACAACAACAAGAATAAGAACAAGAAGAACAAGATGTTGATCACCATCATCATCTTCAGCTTCTTCAGCTTCAGATGCTTGGTGGTGGTGGTGGTGTGATCTTGTTTGTTTTATCCCAAAACAATAATCATCTTCATCATCATCCAAACATCATAATTCCCTTGGCCTTTTGTGTTCAGGATTCTTCTTCTTCTTCTTCGTTGAAGCCAAAGATCAAGCTTGCACAATTTACGTAACACACTAGAATGGTCAGCTTGGCAATTTTTTTAGATTTTTAGATTTTTTGAATCAATTATGTTCGATCCGGACATCGGACAAGAACAATGACATGTTCGACGAACGCAAGCAAACGAAGAGAGCGAGAGAGAGCGAGAGAATGGTGTGATCACCATCGCCAACGATTACGATCGATCAATTTTAGGGCTCATTCTGTATTCGTCTCTCTCTCGTTGTGTCCATGTCCATTGTTGATGTCTATAAACGATAATCTTCGCACCACCGAATCGTTGTTGGACGACCAACACAACGTCGTGAAGGCCACAAAATCGATCGTGATACGGTTTTCCCGATTTGGATCCCGTGAAACATTAAAAGAAAAAAAATATTATAAAAAACGAACGAACGAACGAAATCCTCGGTTCGTCTTGGTGGTGGTGGTGCTGGTTCGTCATCGATTGGACACGGTCCTAGGCCCCAGAAAGATGGATTCACATCATATAAAAAAAACCGAGAACCCGAAAACCGATAATAGGGACCCGGGTATGGCATGCTAGCTGGCCGGGTTGACTGGTGTTGGTTGGTTGTCTGCCATCACCATTAGCCTTCATTGTGCGTATGTGTGTGTGTGAGTGTACGACACATATTTTCGGGTATCGGCAAGCATCGAAATCCATCGGGAACCGAGCAGAAAATGCTTCGGGTTGAGCTTGGTCGGAAATCAAGATCAAACACCCTAAATTGAAGCATGAAAAAATGATGATGATGATGATGATGATCAACAACAACAACAACGACAAAACACTCTTGTCAATATTATTATTATTTTTTTGGTACGAGCCTAGATGAGATTTGTTGGTTGGTGTTGTTGGGTTGGTTGGTTGGAGCATTTGGCCCTAGTGGATCCTAGGATCTCATAAATGATCCTGAATCCATTGGCCCATTGTTGTATGATCATTGTATGAACCGAAGGGATCCGAGTAAAATGAATGAATGAATTGGATTGAATGAATTGAATTGAAGCCCAATTGAAAGCCCAAAGGAGTTTTTAATTGAAAATTTTGTTTTTTCGCTCTCTCCTCTCGTTTGCCATTTCGGATTGCGGATAATTTTGAATGTTCCAGAAACTTTTATTTTTTTTTGGAACGTCAAAGTTGTTGTTGTTGTTGTTGTTCGTCGTCGTCGTCACCGCCAGTCTGGCGGGGGTTAACGAATTTGAATTGAATCGAATAACTCTTTTCAGGCTTGAAAATCAAGGGCCGATTTTCGGTTCATTTGCTTTTTAGCTGCTGTTGTTGTTGTTGGTGCTGGCCCGAAGAGAGCAAGAGAGCGCGAGAGCCAGTTGGACTGGTATTAATTAAACTTTTTTTTCTCGTTTCAAATTGAAAAGTTTGTCGCGCTGCTTGCTGCTTTGTCGGTGTCGGTGGTGTCCCGATTCTGCCTCGAATCCTGGCCCTTATCAAAAACATCAATCAACTGTGCTGGGACCATTCCAGTTAGTCTCCAATTCCACCTCCCCCAACAAGCAGCTCATGAATAAATAACGCCCAATACACCCAACATATTGAATACTACAAATAATAACATTAATAATAGAAAATAAAAATATGTATTTCTGGGGGGCTGTCGTTGCCGTTGTCGTTGCCGTGTTACGTCCTCTATGAATGGATCATCATTAATTTAATTTGATCAGACTTCCTTCCTTCCATTTCCAGATCCCCCTTTTCCTATGCCCGGTGTAGTGTACAACCAACCAGCAACCAACAACCAGCAATCATTCTAATCAAATCTAATGGATTCGATTATCGAGTGGAGATCTCTCTGTGATTCGCGCTTGATATTTTTGTTCCGTTTGCTTGCTTTGCTTGCTTGCCATTTCGTTGGTTGGTTTCTGGTGGTTCTTGTTGTACTGGTTTTTGTTTTTTGTTTTCGGGGGCCTATTTCAATGACAAATGACTCAATCTATTTGGATTCTGGTTCTGTGTACTACACCGAGTATCCTGGTTATGCTGGATCCAGGGATACATTGTGTCCAGTGTGTGTGCGTGTTATGGCATTAATTCATTATTATCATCATCATCATTTCATTATTGTCCACATTATTGTTATTATTATTATTATTATATTAAGGATATTAGGTTTATGATTATGATTGTTGTATTTGATTTTGGAACACACCGACACACACTCGAAAATCATTATTTTTTCTAGTGGGTGTGTGTGGGTGTGTCGGGCATTCATTCCAATTTTTTTTGCCCGGGCTATTTGCTAGCCAAAACTAGCCCAAAACTGAACTAAACTTAACTAGCTAGCTAGCTGGCTAGCTAGATGGCCACCAGCGCCCCAAAACACTTCACCAAAACACACCGTCTCCCAGGGCGGAAACAGGGAGACTGGCCAACAACAACAACAGCAGAAAAAAATTAGCCAAAGTAAATTAATAGCAAACGAAGCAGGGAAACAATACACACAAGTAAATAAATAAATGATGGCTCTCCGGAGGTTTGTGATTCGCTCGCTCCGGCTCTCTCTCTCGCTCTCCGGCTCTCTCCTGCTGGAACACGGACAATACCCGAATGTAACAATAATAATAATAACAATAATAATAATAATAGGACAAGTTGATTCAACGAAGAAAATAAAAAATAGTACCAAAACTGGGGCTGGCACACAACAAAATCATAAATAGTTATTGGACAATCATATACAATAAATGATAATAATGGTGGAACAAAGCCATCTAGCCATCTAGCTAGTTAGCTAGCTAGCCAGCTTAGAAATCAATGGCACCAATCCGATAATCATATAATGATGATGATTGCTGATGGTGGTGGTGGATTCCCAAGGATCGTTCGAGGATCGTTCGAGGATTGTCCGACGATAATAACCTAGTGTGTCCGTTCGTTTTGTCTGTCTGATTTATTTGAATTGGGATCCTCAATTTATCATCATCATCATCATCATCATCATTCCCGTACAATTATTATGATTATTAAAAATTAAAATAGCAACCAAAATGATATTCCATATTCATAGTATCCATATCCATAGCCAATTCGAGGATATGGCGCCCAAACGATGGCGTCCTATATCGTCCGTCACTAATATTAACAATAATAATAATAATCCACGCTCTCTATTGTTCTCTCTCTCTCTCTCAGTACAAGCATCATCATCATTGTTGTTGTTGGCCATTGTTATGTGGGTATGTTCAATGTACGCGCCTCTCGTTGCATGATGTCGTGGACAGAACGAAAGATAGAGTGAGAGAGCAAGAGAGAAAGAGTGAGAAAAAGCACAGCGTAGTGAAGCGAGCGGGGGCGTGTCCATTGGGTTTTCCATACGCTTGAAAGAGCGATAGAAAATCAAATTAGAATATCGACCGGACACGCACACAACAACAACTGTTCACAATGTACGGATTTAAATTTGAAATTCTCAACCAGATTCGCGCTCTCTCTCTCTCTCTATATTTTAGGCGCGAATCTTGATAATCAAAATAGATGATGGCCACTTTGTTGGGGACGTGTGAATGGGCGTATTCGAATCAGGATCTCTTGTTTTGTTTTGTTTTGTTTTTCAATAATAAAATAAAATCTTTTCCATTTCAATTCGATTTGCAGTTTGCACGAAGATTCTGTGTGTGTGTGTGTGTTCCAAAGACGCCCACCTCTGATTGGTATCACCCTCTCTTCTGGGATGGGCCCTGTGAAATGGGTGTGATCTGAAATCGAAACACAATTTTATTTCGACTTACTCTCGCTCGCTCTCCCCCGCTCTCTCCCTGGCTCCCACTCTCCCTGGCTCCCACTCTCCCTGGCTCCCACTCTCCCTGTTCCAGGCGAAAAGATCCAGAATGTAATCCTGGATTCTGGTGTACATGATGATGATGGTGATGGCTTTCACCACCGCCAAGCCAAGATAGATAGTATGTTTTATTGGCTGGCACACGCCTTTTTGACAACAGCGTTGGCCAATTAGGTTGATGCTTTTGTTGTTGTTGGCGTGTTGTTGGAACAAATTTCAGAATACAATAGATGAACTAACTAACACATCCAGGGAGAATCCAGGCGACATCGAATCTAGAATCTAGGATCTAGAAAACAAAGTAATTTGTGCCATCCAGAAAACAACACCACCAGAATAGCAGATTCTCTTTTCGATTCCGAATCCGGATCCTACTTAGTTAATATTTAAACAGTTTAAATAGCGATCCAGGAACAATACGAGAGCAAGAGAGTATCCTATCTGATTCGATTCTGGCACTGGCGTCGTTTTCCCGGGCTTTTCGTAGATGCAATCGATTGATTGAATGTTCGATCGGCCAATGTTATCGGCGCAGGCACATCATTGACAGCCAGTGGGGCCCGGGTTTTTCGTTTGTTTTCTAGGCCCGGATCCTCTCCGAAACAAACAATCAGAACGATCCAATCTCTTCTGGTCTCTTCTCGTTGTTGTTGTTGTCGTTGTCACCATTCTCGCCATTCTCTCTCTCTCTCTCTACTTACGTAACACAAACACATAACTATAACAAATGACAGAAATGTAATTTAGATGAGAATTGATTGAATCAATCGAATCAGAAAGTTTTATTTTTTTTCGTGCGCCATTTTCGGTTGTTGGTGGCACTAAGCCTATCAGCAAGCAAGCAAGCAGCAGCAGTATCCTGGTCCAGTAATGGATTCAGGCCTGCAAGAAGAGAAGAATCCAAGTGAGACCTAGATTATATGTCATCATTATTTTGCTGATTGTTGTCCTGGTTGTTGTTGTTGTTTGTCGTATCCGTTCCGCCTCGCCTTTTACAATTTTCGCTTTTCAATTGGGATTCCCGAAGATATTGAATCCAATCCAGAAGAAGACAATGGATAGAGCGAGATAAAGCGATAACAATAATAATGAAAATAAGTTCCAGGAACAAAACAAAAAAGTTTTCTATTTTCCAAAGTTCCAACATACACACACAACGAAAAGACAATAGATTGGATCCGGAGTAACCAAGAAACCAAGATGAGGATCCTGATGATGATGATGATGATGATGAGAAGCGAGAGAGAGTGGCTACATCCTTATTTATAAGACACACATCCTAACACACCCACACCCACACACCCACCCCAAAACTTTTATCATTATCACTTATTTTTGGATCGTCGTTTCCACATCGAGAACATCATTTCGCGTGTTCATTCCAGGCTCCTCAATGTGTGGATGTGGATCCATTTTATAGTTGATAACGATGATGATGATGTTGTGCGCCGGGATTGGGCTCTCCGTCGGAAATCGGAAGCAGAAATTGAGAGAGAGAGAGAGAGAGAAAAGATTAAGATTGAAGATGTAATAATAATCTTTTATCAAAAAAGTTTTACTTGTTCCTGGAAACATCATCAACATCGTCTAATAATAATAATAATAAAATAAAACCGCCCAAAAGAAAATGGTTGTCCAATCATTTTCAAGCATTTCGTCCCTATATCCCTCCTATTCTCTTCTCTGCGTATATAGAGCTGGCTCTCAATTTATTATAGTGTCAAATTTTAGCGACCGCCCACCACCATAAATTGTTAAAGCCTTTGTTCCTCCTCCTCCTCAATGCGTTTGGCGTCCAGATAGAGATAGATAGTTTGTGCCCAGCCCCAATCAGAGTTGCACCAATAACCAGCAATAGCAAAACGTCTGTTGAGTTGATTGTTTATACCTTGAAAGTAATATTTTATTTTTTTCGGAAAAATGAAACCTCAATTTGTCGATTGTAGGAATCGATTCAATTTTATAGGCGTGGTTTGCTCTTCTCCAGGGAGGAGGGGCGTATTCTGAACCCACCACCAGTCTGGAGCGATTTATAACCGTCGTTGATCTCCGCAAAAAAATTAAATAAGAAAATAAAAATGACACTTGGCCAACTTCGGTAATTTATGGACTCTCGGGCTTGTGTGTGTGTGTGTGTGTGGCGAGAATCAAGCAAGAAGCACGGCCAATGGAAAACAATACTTTGTCGCCAGTCTTGGGGATGAATATCATCAGAATGGCACCAAGAATCCAATATTCTTTACAAAAGAATCAATTTCAATGATTTATCTATGCTAATATGGAGCTCCGTATTATGTCTTCAGCGATTTCCGTCCCCACGGTTTCTTTGGATTTTTTTGTTTTTGTTTTTCTGTTTTGCCTCGTGATTCTTCATTGTTAATTCATTGTCATTTATTCATTCATTTTTCTGGCCTGATTGCTTGGATGGTTCCGTGGTGTTGGTTGGTTGATTCATTTTTTCTCGGGTCTGTCGCAAAGAAGAAGAAGAAGACGACATTTTGAATACTTAATGTTTCAGCGTTCCGGAACCGCGTTGCAGAAGGACACTCCAAACCGAGACTGGGAGCCAGAGAGAGTGGAGTGGAGTAGGTATCCTTCATGGCTGTCCTAAGTGCGTTATTTAATTTATTATTATACTTTTATGATTAATTGTCCAACGGACGCCAAGTGAGATCCAGGCGTTTTTGGCATTCCGCTCTCCACTCTCTCTTTCTCTCTCCAAGTCTCTCCAGGGTCCAAAGGATCCTAGTTACTGCTGTTGTTGTTATTGTTGTTGTTGTCGCTGTGCTTGGATCCTGGATTTCCGGAGGATTCTTCTTGTTTTTTAATTTTGAAATGACTAGTTCATTGTTTGTTTGGTTTTATTTAGATTTCAAGTTACATTGTTTTGTTTTGTTTGTCGCGCTTAAACCACCACCAGAATCAAAGCACCCAAGAAACAACATTATGAATATAGATTATAATTTGAATAATTAATATTTTAATTATTTTTGATGCAACCAAATGCACATGTACATTCACAAGTGGGCGTATCGTGTGTGTGTGGGCGGATCTAGGGACGTGGCCATGTAAATCATGGAAATTAAGCTTTCAGATTTTCGTAGGAGACACACAAACACATGCACACACGGACACGGACACAAGGTCAAAACGAGCTCGGGTCTAATGAAGCTTTTTATGCACACAGAATATGGCTGCAAACAAAAAACGATCAATATCTTTTCCATTTCGAACACACACACAGAGAGAATACCCGGGAAAATACCATCAATATGAGAATACCCGGGAAATCTCAGTGTCAGCTCGAACCCGAGCGAGAGCCCGATTGAAAAAAAC
Source organism: Amerodectes protonotaria (assembly GCA_025882695.1). NCBI lineage: Eukaryota > Metazoa > Arthropoda > Arachnida > Sarcoptiformes > Proctophyllodidae > Amerodectes > Amerodectes protonotaria. Next base: position 3,723 of record JAOZJS010000201.1, on the reverse strand, counting down.
AAAAGCAATGTGTCTGTGTGTCGCGTTGCTAAATGGACAAATCGAGTCGAGAGTCCGAGTCGGAGTCGTGGTCCGGTAATAATGAATCCGGTAATCAATTGCAATCATTCATTTACAGTTGATTGGATGCATGTGACCAGGGTCCTAAAAGCAATTCATCAAACAGCGACAATTCCGGCTTGTTAATCCGGATACAACACACCGAAAAAAAACAACAATCAAATTGATGTTCGGATTGTGATGATCTAATCAGATCAGATCAGATCAGAGGAGAGCAACCTTTTTTGCAATGAAAGGAAGTCAATTTACGCAATTTAAATTTTCGCAAAAAAAATGATACGACATCTGTGAACAGCAGCAGAACATAAATGCTCCTCCTCCTTCCCTGGTTTATAGTGCGTCTCGTCATCAGGTCAAATCATCACCGTGGACCAATCAGAGAGGAGAACGGCTGTTATAGGCGTCAAACATGCACAGACTACGCGTACTGGTACTAAAACTGATCGTTTTTCATCCCGCTTATAGTGTGTGTCTCGTCATCAGGTCAAATCATCATCACTGGACCAATCAGAGAGACGAGCGAGAGAGAGGAGTGTAGCTTCGTCCACTGTTAAGCTTGATGGTGCTTGGTGCTTGGTGCTTGGTGGGCGGCGCCAAAAATGTTTCCAGGGGCCGCATGCGCATATAGGTTTGCTCACCGCTGATCTAGATCCGTTAGATCCAAGATCCAAGATCATCATGGCCCTGGTGAAAGGTCTATTTATTAGGCAACCTTGACGATAGCTGCCACGATGATGCCATGAAGAAGGACAATGATATTTGGATGTGCTGGACAAAGACATTAGAGAGAGTTGATCCGAGGGGATCACACACCATTCACGCCACGCCAAAGTGATATATGGCCATCAAGATCAATGGGATTATTATTACTATTATCATCATCATTATCATCCATTATTATGGTAACCAATCGCTTGATGGTGGTGATGGTGATGGTGTGAATGGACCATTATGATCAGGCCGCGCGCGTGCATCCCATTGTTTGTTTGATCGTTGTTGTCCACATGTTCAAGGTCCGAGGTCCATAAAGCTAGTTGGAGCTATTATTATTATCATCATCATTATTAGCATTCGCAGAGCAGAGGGCATCGAAGACCCCGAAACTAGATCATCAGAAATGGAGGACACAAATTCAAAGACACAGTTTATCAGTTTGGTTTTCCAGTCTGTTTTCCATCCACCACTTCTTCTTCTTCTTCTTCTTCAGCAGCAGCAGCTTTATAAATCGATTTTACTTTGACTTCACAGGCCCGAAATATCGGTGTGTGTGTGTGTAACTAATTCACACAAATTTACCAAGCAACCCAAAATGGTCCGCGCTTTTCCAGCGGTGCGTTGTTCCATCTCCCAAATGGCCCTTCTTTTGGGGTGCCGATTTCAAATCGAATCAGATCAAATCAAATCCAAATCAAATCAAATAAATTCAGAATCTTGGTCTTGGTCTTGGTTTGCTTTGTGCTTTTTTGCTTCAAATATCTATCTTCTTCTAACGGTTTGCGAGTATATTTTGGGATATAAATTTTTATTTGTATTCGCGCGCTCGGAACAATTTGCATTTTGACAAAACGTTTTAGGTTTTACCGTTATCACCGTTATCCCGAAGCCACCAAAAGCTATTGTCTGTGTGTGTGTGTGTGAAACGGTAACTAAAACGAAGACGACTGCGACTACGACAACGGCGAAGACGACTAAGATAAATTGTATCTTGTGGGTGTGTCCGCCTCTTCCTCCTCCTCCTTTATATATACACACTCTAATTTGATTAGTTCTCGATAGGCTCGATAGTTCTCCATAGGCTCGATAGTTCTCCATCCGCCGCCGCCCCGTAGACCATCGCTAAAATGCTAAAATTAGAGCTTTTTAGCCCGGGCAAACCAAACAATGTGAAACACACCACCACCACACCAGCAGTCTGGTGGGTTTTTATCGCAGGCAGGCGGGCGAACCTCGTTTGTTGTATCTGGCCCATTGCAAATTAGCATTTGATGATGCCATGATGATCACACCGAACAAGAGAATTACGTAACAATCCCTGAAATAGGTGACTGGATAAATTGGATGACAAATCATTATTGTCTGTCGGTGTGTGTTCCAAAAGAGGATCCAAAAGAAAGATCCAAAAGACCATTATTATATAATACAATAAAATACAATCATTGGCCCAAACGGTGGTGTTCCCCCCAACCCAAAAAATCAATGCATTCTCTCCTTTTGGATTCTTGATCCTTGGATTCTATTCCAATGTTCTGGCTGATGTTCATGTTGCTGTTGTTGGATTGTTGGATTCAGAGTCAATTTGTATCGAATTTGTATCGAATCTCTTTGATTCGATCTTTGATTCGTGTATTGTATTGAATGGCAGTTTTTTTTTCGTTGTTGTTAGTCTGGCGCGTTTGTTTCGAGTCCATTAAAGAATAATGATTGCGATGTTCGCGTTCTCGCTGTTCTCGGTGTGAATATATCATCGTCGTCGTAGTGTACTATTTTATTTTTCGTTTGTTCTGTTTCGTATTATTACATCACATTTTCTTTAGACTTTTTTCTCGGACACAAAAAAACACGACTTTTTTGTTTCTCGCTACATTTTGTTCCAATGTGTGTGTGTGTGTGTGTGTTGGTGTATTCGTGCCACCAAGATCCATTAGCACATGAGGCACACAGGCATTGAACTGATTCGATTGAAAGGTAATCTATGTAATGAAATTGCTGGTGTGTCTCGGTGTCTCGGTCTCGCTTCGGGTTTTCAATTCGTATTCATTTGTACAACAACAACAACAACAATCGTCGTCGTCGTCGAAATCGTTTGAATGTGTCGAATGCTCGAATCCAAGGGAGAGAAAGGTCATCTATTGATGGAAATGATTTATCTGCCTCGACTATCCCCCGGATAATGCATGCACGGGTGTGTGAGCGCGTGCGCCCGTATTGAGAGATCCATCGATCTGAGATGGATCCAAAGATCTTGGTGTATGTGACAGAGGAGGAATCATCGAACCAACCAACCAACGACGACAACGACAACAATACTATCATACGATATCCGTGAACAAGGCCCCAGTGATGCTAATTCGAGACGAATCACGTGTTTGGCACGCGTTTCCCGGTTATCCTTCACGATTCGGGAGGCAGATCTGGGCCTAATTCTATGGGCCTGGATTCCGTTTTCGGGCTGGAAAAGGCGTGCGATTGGTTGTTGTCGCGTAATGTTTTATCATCATCATCTTTTTGTTTGATTGTTGTTGATGTTGTTATTGGCTGGCTGGATGGCTTGTTTGTACCCGGGATTCTCCGGGATTCGCTCTCCATCAACAAGACCTCAAATCGGATCAGGAAAGATCAAAGGGCATACACGCACACACACACACACACACACACACACACACACACACACACACACACACACACACAAAGAGCCTAGATTTTTATTATGTAAATGAAGTGCTTAATGTACTGTGATTGTGTTTGTCTGTTTGTTCTAGGCTTGTTTGTTTCCTTTCTTTCTCCTTCCTATTCAATATTATATTATGTAATAATATAATAAAATTATATAATGGCTTTTGTGATGATCCCCTCCCTCCCCTCCCCCGCCCCCCATTCGGTTTGATTGATGGAAAAGACACAGACGTTGTTGGGGGAGAATGGTCGGTTGTTGTTCGCTCACAT
>JAOZJS010000200.1:6263-62558 GCA_025882695.1 Amerodectes protonotaria | reverse complement strand
AGTTGTAGTTTTGAGATACATATTTTACTGGTAGTTTTTAATTATTTGTAATAACCATCATAATGATGATGATGATTATTATGATTATGATCATCATCATTACCATTATTTTGATCATCTTGATACTGCCTTTACAAACCATAGCTCTCGGCTTCAGTTTGGCAACCAAACAACAAAAAAAAGACAAATTTCCAAAATGGGACGCACACATACACACACAAATAGGCAAACTTTCTGGCCAATTCGTTAATTGTGCACCATCCTCAGCTCGCTGGAAGGTCTCCAGAGATCATTGCTGAACACTTAGGACATGTTGAGCATCTGTATAATGGTTCCAGTTCCAAAATGGGTTTAATATGTAAAATAGGAACAAGAAGTGAAAACAACCGAAATCAGGGGAGAGCAACCTTTTTGATCAACAGGCCAAGTTAAATTTTAAAATTTTTGGGCGGCCCGCACATAAAATAGCATGGAATCTAGACCTAAGAGGACATATCTGCGCAGGAGAACAGAGATACGCCTTCCTCTCCTGCTTGTAGTGTGTCTTGTCAAATCATCGCAATGAACCAATCAGAAGGGAAAAGGGTTTTCAAAGGCGTCAAACATGCACAGACTTGTACTGGTCAAAGCTGGTAGCCTTTTCTAGTGTTATAGTTTGTCTCGTCATCGGGTCAAATCATCACAATGAACCAATCAGAAGGAAAAAGGGTTCTCAAAGGCGTCAAACATGCACAGACTTGTACTGGTTAAAGCTGATCACTTTCCATAGTATTATAGTGTGTCTCGTCATCGGGTCAAATCATCACAATGAACCAATCATAGGAAATAACGGTTCTTATAGGCGTCAAACATGTACAGACTTGTACTGATTAAAGCTGATAGCTTTTCCTAGTGTTATAGTGTGTCTTGTCATCTGGTCAAATCATCACAACGAACCAATAATAGGAGATAACGGTTGTTATAGGCGTCAAAGATGCACAGACTTGTACTGGCTAAAGCTGGTAGCTTTTCCTAGTGCTATATTGTGTCTCGTCATCAAGCCAAATCATCACAATGAACCAATCAAAGGGAAAAATGGCTCTTATAGGCGTCAAAGATGCACAGACTTGTACTGGTCAAAGCTGATCGCTATTCATCGGTTTATAGTATCTCTGGTCATCTCTCTCAACAAAGTACTGACATCTGGATGTGAAGAGTTAAAGTAGATGATTTTGATTTTGAAGTCAAGAAGGATTTTGATTCCAAGATGTCTTGCAAAATTTGGATCATAAACATACTGAGGCACACATATAAACTAAATCATAACCGAATCCATGATTTGGGCGCTCCCAATAGGATAATGAGGATTTTTTTATGGTGTTTTCAATATTTGGTCTCAAAACTAGCAATAAAAAAAGTAATTTCCCAACCAAAATCCTTATGAATGCAACATTGGTTGTATAAAAGCATCTGAAAATATGAATTTTATTCTTTCTTTGGAAGCTTTTTTATGTTCTATCTCAATTTTCTTCAATTTCCAATTTCAAACAATACCTGTGCGATACCTGCGACTTGATTGGATGATTGATGATTGATTCAAAATACTCTTGGGATGCTTCTTCATAATCGCCTGGACAGATGAATTAATAATAATTTCCGAAAAATCGCTCGAAATCAACCATGGTTAAAATTTACTTACTGTTTGTGAGAATTTTTCCCAACCTTCCGGTTATTGTCTTTTAGAGATTTACAGCCAAGAGAATTGTAAATATAGTTTTGCACCAGAAAAGTTTTCAAGGCTTTTATCTCAAAAGATCGATACAAACTTGGTTTGGTGTGGCCCAACCATAAATCGATCACTGATTCCTGGTTGTCATAAACAAAACCATTGAAACCTTGACGTCGTACGGAAGAATAAACACGCGCTAATACCGACACTCCCGTCATTTTAGTTGGATCCGACCAAAAGGGAGTCAAATGAGGAGAATGGGGAAAACCCAATCATCTAATGGATTGAAAATTGATGCAAAGATTGGATGGTAGTGGTGGTGGTTCGATACTCGATTCTCCAACAACCATTCATGCCATCAACACTATACACCACTGACGCGCAGTAGAAATGTCGATGCAAAATTTCCTGTTTTGGTTTACCATGTTGATCGTTCAACTAAGTTGTTCAGATCAAATATCGACCCAAGTTGGAACGATAAATGAACATGTTCCGGATAACCGGATGTCATGTACTAACAATTCGGATTGTGAACGTTTGGTCCAACATCAATACCCGGGTTTCAGGGTTAGTTGTGATCAATATTTGAAGATTTGTGTGCTAATTCGTGGTAACCAAACACACCATCAGACCAAGACCACAACCACACCCAACATTACCACATCAGTATATGAAACCACCAAACATCATTATGATGATTATGATGATTATGATGATAACTATTGTGATGATGATCAATCCAATGTACCATTCTTGATTTGGGCTTTGTTGATCATACCATTCTTATCGGTGATTATCATAGGCGTGTTTTGTGCCCGCCGTATCCAGACACAAGTGTTGGATGCTGAAAGCAATTTGAATCGGTTGACAACAGAAGAATTATTGGCACAACAACATCTTTATCAACTTCATCATCATGATCATGATGATCATCACCCGATTTTTCCGGAAATATCTTCGAATCCCGATGATCAACACCGGCAAGAACCTGAATCAGCACCACCACCTGCCTACGAGAAGGCAATAGGTCAAATACCGCCCGGATATGATACGGTAATGCTCAATAATCAACAAAGTCAACCAGCTGGTTCAATATTTACCATCCTTGGATTTGAAACATTTCGATCTTCACCATCGTCATCTTTTTCGGATACATCTTCAACTCTGACCGACCATCATCAATGTCATCACCTGTAAATGCTCAATCCGATCATTATTTATATTTGTTTTCAATTAAATTTAATGGATCAATTTTCCCTTTTTAAACTACATGTTCAATTATCAAGAACAAGGGATAATAATTTGAAAATAAGACTAAAAACAAATTCCAATATTTAATTTGTATTTACACCTATATAATTAATATTAGAATATCAAAATGTTCCAGTTTTAGTGGTGGCAGAGGGGGTGATGGTAGTCGTGGATTTAGGAGGTTTGGCCAGTATCTGATCGGCGATCCATTCTCTTAAGGTGGCCACGTTGGTTGCCACCGATGGGAATTGATCTTCACCACATCCAATGGCCCAGGAGGTTAGTCCATACAAGGTCCATCTAGGCGATGAACTTGTTCGAAGTTTTCCACCATTTTTTATCATAGACAACAATGATGATGATTGTGGAAATTCTTCGACACATTGCAATGGTCCACCAGAATCGCCTTCACAAGTGCCACTGCCGCCTTGACCAGAACAAATCATTGTTTCGGTAACATTGATAATCTGTTCATAACGACGGCGGCAATCATCAATCTCAACCAAACCGACGCAAACTTTTTGCAAAACATCCGGAAATTCACCATCTAAGGTGAAGAACAATAAGATCAATTGACTTTGGTTCAATGAAACGACGAGAAAACTTACGAAAAACAGTTTTTCCCCAACCAGTTGAAGCACAAGTCTTTGGTTCGATTTTTCGATCAGATTTCGGGACCAACGCATCAACACGTGGAAAACAAATGGGTCTAAGGCTGGATTTAGAACCAAAATCGATCGGATCAACCAGTTCGATGAGCGCGATATCTGGTTCCAATGTTTTAAAATTAAACCCAACATGATCGATAATTCGGCTTATATTGACATTAATTTCGCTTCCTTCTTCCAAACCATAATTATGCTCTCCAACGCGTATCTGGAATAATTCTGGATTTTTAGGACCCAATACACAGTGTGCAGCGGTAATGATCCAACGATGATCGATAATGGCACCACCACAAGAATGGTACCATTTTTGCATTATTTGGCTATACCGTCTAAGAGAGATTTGCCAAGGAAATTCGAAACGCTCAGCATCATGACCACCAACGATTCTTGCCTCTAATTGAGCCGCTGATGATGATGATTGATCAAGGGTACAGGTTCGACGAGAATTAACGATGAAATCAAATCGTCCATCTATCGATGTTCGATTTACATGTTCCGTGGTTGTGGAGGATGGTGTCGTCGAGGATGAAATCGGCTTCGGAACATTCAAACTTTGACCACAATAGGACCAATGTTTTTTCAAAAGATTATCAAGACGATCACAATGAAGAGCGGGCACCGAAATCAGAATTAAAACAAGCAAAAATCCTAGCAATTCACGGAAATTCATTATGACTATTGAAACCCGGTTTGTTCTGCAATCAACCACTTAATTTAGGCACTAAGTACCAGATATGAATTCATGCCTAAGACTAAACATCCATTTTTATATGGGAAAACCACGAGACTGTCGTGGTGGCTTCTTGAGAATCTTAGGTAATTGCCGCCAAGATTGTTGCATCTGTACAGGTCTCTGTGCAACCACCAAGACAACCTGGTATGGCACTTTCAAAGACAATAAAGGTGGAAAATTGGTGCCATTGCCAAAAGACATATGATCATCTGAAAACTGGAAGAAAGTAAGAGTTACTTGACCTTGTTCCAATTTGGCGGGACTTTGAAATTTAAAAAAATTGCGCCCAAAAAGGTTGCCCATCAAAAGTGTATAGCACATGATTCCTATATTTCCTAAACTTTAGGACCTAAAGCCTTCCCACAGAGATTTCTTTTCTTGTTCTGATTGAACAGACCAACCCCACAAAAAATAGAACAAACTAAATTTATTAAGTTTAATAAAAGGGGGCAAGGAAAGAGGAGGAGCAATAATTTGCTTAATAATTGTGGAAGTGCGAATGAAATATATGCGCATATCACTTGTTCATGATAATTATTTCATTGCTGCATTTCTTCATGCAAACGATTCAAATAGCCCAATAGTTTTAAAGCTGGACCTATTTTCAATGATAATGCATTCAAAAGATCTTCTCTAGTCAACAAAAGCACTGATAACCCATCGATTTCTTTTTCCAAGAATCTGTCCGCTTCGTTTGGATGACCAATGGTGGTGATGAAACGATGCACCTCTTCACTGGTCCACTCAGTGATTGCATTGGGCAAGGATGACAGCGGTGTTAGATCATCGTACGGGCTGTGAAAAGATTTCAATTTTCAAATTATAATTCAACACGAGAGTCTTGATTTCAACCAACAAAAAAAAATTCAATTTACCGATTCGGTTTCAATTCAGTTTCTAGCCATGTTTGAAAATTGTAACAAATAGCCTGGGCTGGCCGTCTTCCGTACATCGAGGATGGATCCATTGTGATGGATTTTCGACTATTCGGATTATTGATCTGATTGATATTATTACAATTCTGATTGTTGATTTGCTCCGTTTTGTTATGTTTCAACAATGGATCCAATATTTTTGGATTCATCTTAGAAGATGTGCTCTTGGACAATTTGATCGTTTCGGTTATTGTTGGCTCTTCAACTTTGATCATTTCATTCAATGATGGATGATCATCGTTAGTTTCACTAATTGTCGGTGTTTGGCTGGCTATTTGATTTTCTACAGGATCATCATTTTTGAAGATTTTTCCCGCATCAACGGTAGCCGTGTTGGGGATGGTGGTTCCAGAAACATCGCTCTCCGTTTGGTTGGTGACAATCTTAGGTCCCAAAACTTTGGTTGTCAACTGAGGTTTTCCGATTAAACTTTTTCCGTTCAATTGAATAGAGGTGGAGTTAGGAGGGGCAGGGCCAGATACTGAGGCGGAGCAAACAGTACCGCCACCGCTACTTTCGCCAACATTAGATTGTAGCAAAGAGTTTGATTTGCTAGCCATTATTTTACTATTGTTCATAATCAATGTGCTGATTGTGGTAGTAGTAACTTTAGGCGACATTATTTTAGGCGAAGATTCCGATTGTACTGGATCAGATTTTGATGCTAAAGGTGATGATGATGATGATGATGATGGGATATTTACTTTGGCCAATCTTAATTTGCATATTTGACAAGCAGCATGGCCTGAACGAAGGAATAAAAATTTCATTGAAATCTTACCAAGACAAACACAAACCTTTTTCCCGCCAGCAATGGGCGTGATAAGGGGTGGAGCATTTTTGACAAACTAGATAGAAATCAGGCTAGATTTGAATTTTAAAAGATCAATGTCATGAAACCAGATTTAATTTGAACCGGTTATTAACCACCGACCTTTCTTTCGATTATTTTACAAGTTTGACAAACACCATCGGGACGACATTCTGAACAGATCCAATAGGTAGCTGGTTGATTTCCGATGAATGTCCGGAAACAAGTTCCGTGGGCTTTGCAACCACATTCTTGGCAGCTAATTATATAGCTGTATCTTTTGCAACGTTTATACGGTTGCTTACAAATGAAACATAATTCGACGGATGGTAACCACCGTCCGTAGCTTGCTGATGAATCTTGGGATGGTGCTGTTGGCTCCGTAGAGACTATGTCGGAAGTCGGTGAGGATTTTGTTTCCTCGTTTGGTTGTGAAACACTTGATGCAGATGTGGATGCAGAAGGTGCGGATTTTGTGGCGACAGACAGTGGTTTTGGAGGCGAATTACTATAAGATTTTGAATTGGAAGATAAGGTTTGAGAAGCTGATTGATTCAATGAAGACAACGATGTTGATGACTGATTGGATGAGCTTTGTGAATATCTGGTCCTAGAATGATTGGAACTCTCATACATCATCACCGTATCGGATTCGACAAAATCTGGTCCCAAAGTTTTTTTAAATCTTTTGCGTTGACTAACCCTTTGTGGCTGATTGGATACCACCGTGGGAGTAGCTGTTGGGGGTTCTGTTGATGGATGGCAAACTTAACTTCAAATAGATTCAAATGGGGAAGGATCAATTTTTTTCCGGATAAAAGGACTTACCTTTTCTGACTGTAGATGCGTTCGGCTTGGAATCTGCTGTAACATTATCGCGATCCTTTTTCAATTCCATATCATCATTGGTCGCAACCGTCGATTGACTGCTATCGTGGTTAATGGTGGAGGTTTCGGCATCAATGCTATTATCATTATCATTTTCAATATCCGAATCATCCACATCCATGGTGGATGTTTCGGAAACATTTTTGGCAAAAAGCGATTCATTCGATTCACCATTGTCAGCATTGACCAGTGCCTGCAATGCCATAATACGATTGCGACGAAACAATTTGTAATATGAAAGAAATTGATCGGTGATTATGTAACATCGGGTTTTTTCATTTTGATCATCACTTTGGGATTCTGTGGCTTGATTCACCTCAAGAATGTGACCTGATCGGAAAGTTTGAGCAATGTTCCGAAACTGATCAAAGTTACAGGATTTATTCTACTAACCTCTTTTGATGCCTAAAGGTATTAATTTTTCATTGAAAATCTCCAAATCATAATTTAAAAATCTTGAATCTTTTTGCAACCAATCAAGCCATTCTTGACTGGTGATACCTTTACAATCTGATTTGTTGGTCAAATTGTATGCATTCTTCAACAATTGAAAATAAGACGGACCAGGTATATCGCCTCTAAAATGCAACACATTAGAACGATCATCACCAATCGTTTTCCAAGTACGATATTCGACCGAATTCTTCACGGATATTGGAAATATTTTACTTTGAGCCACAGCATCTTCGATCAAATTTTTGACCAAGCTCGGATCAGCATTAACAAATTTAGCCACCGTTATTTTTTTGCATAGGAATTCTTCAATATCTTCGGCAGTGGTACTACCAACATCTTCTTTGTTACCATTCAATGTTTGCACTGTTTTCAGGATCTCCGCTAAGTTGGGCGGCTTTTTTGGGTTTTTCCTTTTCGGTGGCATATCTTTGGAGTCCAATCACACAAAATTAATCCAACAAGTCTGATCAGTTGAAACACACAGGCACTCACACACTCCAACACAAATCTAATTTTTGTATGCCGCTCTGGAGAGAAGCCTGAGGTTGAGCACCAGAATGGACGATTGTGATTCGTCGGTTTCTTCTCAGAAACGCATCAGCGATTCGGGTAACCATCAAACAACTTAACCAACAATTCAATCTTTGAAAAACGGACAGTTTGGATTCTAAGGATTCCTAAGATTCCTATGGAATTTCCAATCCAAATTGGGCTCGTGGTTGCAAAAGAAAAAATCCCTGGTAGCATTCTGGTGCCCGTGCATAAAGGTCGTGAAGTAATTAAAGAAGGTTCTGTGCAAGCTTCGATCCAGCTGTTGGCGATGGTGTGATTCCAAAATTTTTTCCATTTTCTATTTGATCGAATTCTGCTAGGTTTTTTATTTTTCTGGTTTCGGATTGGATCGTCATCATCGATCACAATGGTTTGGCCGCATAAAAGTGGCTTCGGTATCAAACTAGTCCGGATGGGATGCGCTAATCGTCCCTATTATCAGATTGGTGCAATGCCGTCCCGCAGAAGAACCGGGCTTCTGCCCGATGAAGTGATCGGATCTTTGGATCCTATACCCAATGAGAGAAATGAAATCGTGGCCGCGGTAGACCTTAATCGGTTGTCCTATTGGATGGGTCGTGGCGCCCGACTCAGCGTTGGCATGCAAACCCTGCTCGGTAAAACATGGAACGAAAAAAAATTCCCGGTTACCAGAAAAATTGACAAAATTTTTTCCTTAGGTTTGGCAGGGTGGACACCGGTTCCACCGCACGTCTACATCAAAGCTAAACAAGAACGTGATTTGATGGCCGCTAAAAACGAAACCGAAAGCTCCACCAGTGAAACCAAGGACCAGGATCAAGATGCGGGTCCCGAAATCGAAAGCGTTTTGCCCAAAAAGTTACCATTTTAGAATGTACCAATGGTTACCACCTTTTTTTGTACAGATTTTTTCAAAAAATCCAGAATTAAAATGTGCGATTTTTATTCATTTATTAACATATCTTTGAAAATATTTGATTATACTTTTATCAATGTTGATTGATATTTGTATTTGAAAAAATGCAAACAATTTATTCCTGAAATGTGCTGTATATTGAATCATCATGTAAAAGGATCGGCATTCCCGTCCTCACTATACGATGGATCAAGAAACCACAAAAAAAACCGAAGCATCGCGTTTCATCTTGTGAATTTTCGTTTCAAAGGGAGGAAAAGAAAAAAATTACAGCATTTCAAAAATAAGGAGTTAAGTTGATGTGGTTAAACTTGAACAAAAACATTTATGAAAAATCGCAAGATGGAATATTTTTTTTACCGCAGAAAAATTACAACAAAAAAGTATGGAAAATCCAACCACGTTTCCAAGTTTCGTCATCCATTTTAGTCAACCATCTTCTGGAGGCGGAGTAAACCAGCCTGTTTAAAGGAAAACCAAATTTTAGAGAAACCAATTACCATGATAATAATGAATTCGATCATTTACCACTCTTTTCATGTATTGACACCAATGATTTGTAAGATTGCTGCGCTCTGGCCAACGAATATTGTCCCTAAAAATAGACGAAACACATTTAGAATGAAAATTGTTGGCCAAAGATTTGCCCTAAAATTACCCGATGTCCATTGAAAGAAATTCTTGCCTTTCCTTTGACCAGCGTTGCTGAGATCTGCAATATGATAGCCTCCATTGAGTATGCACTACTCCACCCCTGTTATAATGCAAAAATTGTTTGATCAAATATTCTGAAAATCACTGATGTTCCTGTTTCTTTACCTGTTTGGTAAGCAATTCCATGCAAAGCGCTCCACCACCAAGCACATAACCTCCATTTATATAAGGATGTGTCACACGTATGAATGGTGGTTCAAAAGGATAATTTTCCTTAAACGAAACATGTAATGTTATATAATCACGTCCATCTCTTTCCTTCAATGCTTGCAAATCAGCACTAAGCTGTGAATCTGGGTCTACTTTTTTCAAAAAAACAGTCCACTCATAAAGATTATCATTTTGCAGATTAACATCGAACACTTTTCTTTTGAAACTATCGCAGCGATATATATCTCTTAATTCTTTCATTAAACGATCAGTGGCCTGCACTGAAACGGTAAAGCTACCGTTCTGGAAAAATTGATGATGATTCTGCCGGATACGTTCCAATCTTGCCCAATTATCCGAGCTAATCCCATCGGAACTGCTCTGTTCGTTGGGTGGTTCCTCTTCCATTTCAATGTGCATATCTGCTTCATCATCTTCCTCCTCATTGGATTCCAATTCCAAGTCTTCCTCATCATTGTTATCTTCTTTTTTGGCTGAATTATCCACATCCATGTGATGACTTTTAATCTTTTTATTAGTGTTGTCGTTATTATGGTTATTAGTTTCACTTTCACTTCCGCTAACCGTTTCGCTACTTGTTGATGAAATGGGATTGCTGCTGTTGTTCATGCGACTGCTACTATCAATTCCATTGGTCATCAGGTTAATGGCTGATAGTGGAATATGATTAGTACTACCATCATTTTGATTATTATTCATCGACATCATGGCAGTGTTATTGTTATTCTTAAATGAATTCAATGAGGTAATCGATGAGGAATTGGATGAAGATGAAGAAACATGATTCAATAATGAATTGTCTGAATAATTATTAAAATTATTCGTAATTTGCTCTTGCTGCTGTTGAACAACATTCGATGTTGTGGTGGTAGCATCACAGCCGCTTGTGGTGGTAGAATCAATTGTTCCCATTATCGGAGTAGACAATCTGCCATTGTATGACGATGAAGCGGATGTCGTCGCCGATGATGATGATGGCGACAAAAGGCGTTGATTTAAAATGGTTGTATTGGTATTGGGATTTTGCCACAAATAATCCAATTTGTTCAATTCTTTTCTAGGTTTTGGAATGCGAAAAAATGTGCATAACTTGTCCAACAGTATAGCTACCTGACGAAGGATCTATAAAAAGCATATTATTTGTCTTTAAAAAATAAATTCCTCAAAAACATGTTTTCACTTACAAAATTATCCATACAATCCGTGGTTGATGATAATGCTTGCAATGTGTAGGAAACTTCATCGGATTCTGAGAACCAAACCGGAGGATCTTGTGGATAGGTTTCCGTGATGTTAGCATTGATCACATATTTTCTATCATTCATTGATGTTGTCGCACTTGATGAAGATTCATCATCATTATTATCGATGGCGCTATCATTATTAACTTTGCTTCCCTCAACAACAAAAACGCAGGATATTTCATCAACAGTGGCGAACGTTATACGAAACAAAGGATGATTTTTGGGAAACAATTCTGACAAGGATTTTACATCAGATTTTAATCGCACCAGACAAGCCATCCTTTCTTGCCTTGAAAATTCTCCGAAAATTAAGTTGGAATTTCGAAATGTATGGATTTTTTTTAAATAATCACTTGTCAAGTATTGTTGTTTGCTCAGTTATTGATTTAGGTGTGGTTTATAGTTGTTGGCAATTATTTAATTTTTTGGTTGTTGTAGTTGTTGTCAAATTATCCTTCCATTTGACGACTTTGATTGACTTTAGTTTGGAAATATATTAATCAGCAATCAGCAAAAAATATCGACAATAATCATTGCCAAAATTTTTCACAAACATGGAGGTGGAGGTAACAAAAACTTCGAAAACAACTTCTGATAATTTTTATTTGGTGACTTTTTGAAATACTTATTTTTTTCGATTGAAATCAATTATTTATATCAACAACGCGTTTTTTCTTTTGATCTTCTAAAAACAATACGAATTTGTGGCGATGCAAATATGAGATATTAGTCCTGATGCTTTTGGCTTCTGTTATTGGTATTGATAGATTAATTTCCAAACAACATTGCTAGATGCGCAATTTATAGCTGCAGTGGTGAAAAATAAAACTAAATCAATTTTGAAACATTTCAACAAAAACCATGATATACAAAACAAAGACACTAAGGATATTCCAAAACAAAAAGTTGAATCAATTTAGACAAACGGTTTTTTTGTGAATTTCCGTAAGAAAAATCTCTACCAACCTTTAACCGATCAAAACACATTTTTTTCAGGAATAAAAAAGGAATACAAACTTTGGAATTTTGTCTTGAAACCAGCTGATTCAATGTTGCTCAATTATAAATTGTATTTTCCTGCCACAAACATTTTTCATGGTTTTCGTTTTGATCTTTCGAAAGAGTCTCTTCGTTTTGAAGGGGAGAAAATGCACAAAATTATCGAGGATTTTCGAATTCTAGGGCTTAGTTTTCTTCTTTTTTTTGACAAAGACACCAAAAGTCTTGCTTGCTTTTGAACACAACCAACAACAACAACAACAACCACACACATATAGATAGATAGACGGACAGACAGACAGACACACAGAGAAAAACAAAGGCAAGCTCAGACCAAAAAAAAAAATACACTGAAAATGAAAGCCCCACACGCACACAAAGGCTCACATTTCTTCTTCGCTTCACTTACTCATGCATGCATGCTCTGTGCAACCGCTAAAGTTCAAAATCAGCTAAATCGCGGATTTTCTTCACCAAAATGAAATAGATTGCGCATGAGTAGTTCCGACTATTTTAACTTTAACTTCAAACACGTTCATAAAATACGTGTCGGAATTTTAAAAATTTTTTAAAACTATTGCGCCAATTTTAGAATATTGAATTCTCTGATCATGAATGCCTTTGATCACCAACTGTATTTCCTTTAAAGGTTGTTTGTTTGATTGAGCCGAGTTTAGATTTGGATTGAGCGCCGGAAGGATGCAGTTTCTGCGAAAAATCACAAAGGGAGGCCGATAGGCGGGCTACCATCTTGATAGATGATAGCTAAATTTAAATTGTTGAAAATAAGTTTGTGCCCACAAAGTGATTATGGTCAATTGGTTATGCTCAAAACCTCCTTTTTTCTTTCGGACAAGAATGCAAAGAATGCAGGTCAAAATTTTTGATTCAAACACACATACTCACACCATGCTCGTGACATACTTTTTTTCCAAGAATCTGTGTCACTGGAATCGACCGGATCGCACCTAGGCACACAAGAGTATATAAAGCTTTCGGATGACCATTTTCACAATTCATTTAATCGAAATCAAACCGAATGTTCAAACCAGAATGTTTGGTGTGTCCACACCGATCAATTTTCGATCGATTTCATCTGATTTTAGTATTTGTTTATCGGTTTTCCGCTGGAATGATTCATTAGGACCACAACAACAGCAAAAACAACTAAAACAACCGATACCTATCTACTCTTAGAGATAATTTTTACCGGATTGATTGGTTTTAGTCAGTCGGTCCGATTCGACTTGATTCGATCATTGCGGTACTTTTTACGGCAAAACAATGCCCGGAGCTAAGGAAAAATGTATTTGCCAAATATGCATTTGTGGGTAAGTGTTTAATTTTCTTGGATTATCTAGCTGTTAGCCTTTTTAAGATTGTTTAAATCATAAAACTTGGAATTTAAGATTCTAGTCTTCCAAGAATTGCCTCGGGAATTTTCTTTTCTGAAAAAATCCCTTTAGTTTAAGTTTTTTTCTTAGAATATAGATGATATCCTCTCAATGGTCCTCCCAAAGAGAAAGTAAGAGAGAGTGAGAGAGGAAGAGAAGGAGGAGGGTTATCATGTATAATTGGGTCATCCTATTGTCCAGCATAAAACGGAGTCCAACACTGCTTGTGGGTGGTCCTGCTTAAAAGGGGAGGGATTTCAAACATGTCATCACACCAGACAACACTTATAAACTCAATGGATTACGAAACGAGGTCATACATACAGAAACAATTGGTACCCACCTTGTTTTTGCGCGTGATGTGCACACGAAATTAACCCCAACAAGACAGTATTGCGGAATACGGTAGCAATAACGCGGTGGTAATACACCGAACACTGGTGTAAATGATGTCGGTGAACCAGATCTAGCAAAAGAAACGAAAAAAAAGCCTTTCACTAGGATTAATTAATTGCAAATGATGATTGAAATCACCATTAAAAACCATATCATTACCATTGTTGTATTTAATCCTAGCATATGATATTCAGACAAAGACCTGAATTCCTGCATGGTGGTTGCACTTCCTGGTCCTGGTACAGGATATTTCAATGACCTCGATATTCTTTTGAATTCGAGGAAAGCAAGAGGTTAATGGGAGGAGTTTGCCTACTCTTCTTGGTCGCGATCGTGTAACTAGATGATCGTAAAAAAATATCCTAGGCTCCTGGAAAAACGGATTCTCAATAATAATAATAATAATAATAATGAAAGTTATACAAAACAGGATACAATAAATCACGAATGCTGCTGGAAAGTGCTCATAATGCAGCAATCATTTGAATGTTTTAAGAGCGTAGGACGTTTCCGGTTTTAATTACATCTCATTCTGTGGCCTCTGCATAATTAACCCGGCAATATTCAGGGATTTTCTCCCGGAAAGATAAGAGAAGTCCGAGATTTATGATTTTTCGTTTCAGAACTGGATTATGTTTTTTTTATTGGTTGTTGGTTTTTTGGAGCCTAGTGAATTATTCAGGCTGATTTCTTTCATTTGTTCTTTTTGGTTAATTATTGGATTGGCGTCACATTTCACTTCTTTTCAATTCAGTTTAGTTTTTTGGTTTGATTTCAATTTTCGGTGGCAACCCGGCCAGAAACCCGAAATCAACCAACCAAATAATTGGTCCAAAACAGCCAAAGTAAGCTAGGGACAGAACATAGAATATTCTTGTATTGTTGCCATCAAAATCTTCTTTTTTGGTTTGCGCATCTGACCACTGGTCAGTTTGTTTGGAACCACACTGTCATTATATAGGTTGAAGAAGAGCATAGAATTTTTGGCCTGATTTTGTTCTTCCTAGTTGTAGCTATTCTTTTTTCTCGATACTTTGGACATTGTCCACTTGGCAAACAAGTATGCTCACACCCACATTTGGTTACCTGGAGATAATCTTTATTATTTTTCCCGACCAACTGCTGGTGAGCAGCAGCAGGGAAGTGACAGGTAATAATTAAAGGTTAAAACACTGGGCTAAAATACCCCAGCCAAGGTAGATCCTCGACCTGGAAAGATAGCATACGCCCACTTGGGATATTTTTTTCACCAGAATTCTGCTCTTATGTATAAAAACCCGTGTATTTTCGGTTGTTTGTCCATGTTTGACGCTGCTTTGTTCCAAACGACGAGGCTCACCTTTTGTTTTCTATTCTTGTGCAATTGATTCTTGGAACGTACAACTACAGACAACATCATTGTGGCCGTGATGCGAATGGTTTCCATCGGAAGTCGCTGAATTCCGAGAAAAACGATGTTGGTAGATCTGAACCAATATTTGTTCAATGCCCGAACAGATACGCCAACCACGACGGAAGTCAAGTGATCCAAATACCGATTTCAATCGAACCAAGACTAGTAGATTCATGTTCTCCTTCACCTAAACATCATCTACAACCAAACGGAAATCATTGCATCGATCCAATTTTAGAACAACCATCAAACTTGGTCGATGGTGATTATAGTGATTGGATCGTATTGGAAGAAAAACGACAAAAGTATCCAAACAGAATAAGAACATTTAGCCGTAAGAAAAGACAATTATTGCAACCACCGTTACCGTCTGGACAACCATTTTCCATTGAGAAGATAATTGCTAAGACAAACACAGAGCAAAATCAACAATATCCAACACACCGATCTCGATCCAACAATTTTGTTTGCTCATCACCACTGCTTTCAGAAGAATTGTTTGAAATGAAACAAGAACAACCAGATCGACCACCACCACAAATTGAATCGAGAACTAATGGAACAGAATCATCACTACCAGCACCATTGTTGAATCCACAATGCATTGACCATAGTGGTATTGATGGTCAATCATCATTCACTCAACAACAACAGCAGCAACATTCCAGAAAAACTTGGGAAACATCACCGGAACACGTTAAAGAACTGACACGATCATTGTCCAGAATGAAGAACGATGAACGCGGAAATCGGATCGTTTCATATGAAAAGGACAAGTTTGCCACCAAAGCAGCTGCCACCAATTCTGGAACTTCTGCTAAGAATATAGGAACATCGACAAAACGATCAACAACAACGACCATCGGAAAACCAATGATGGTGACGAAAAAGAAAAACTCGATCAACGCAACATCCATGCCAAAAAAACCGAATGTTGGTGGCAGCGGTGGTGGAGCCGCCACCCTAGTGATGATGGCTCCCAATCGTATTCCAAGATCTGTGGCTGCCAATGGTAGTGGGGGTCAATCTTTGAATTTACCTCATCGAAAACAACAGAAATCCATGGTGAATAGTGTTGATAATGCTGGATTTTTACCACCATTGACCGGATTCTCCGATTCTGATTCATCATTCAGCAGCATCGTTTGTTCAAGTGAAGACTGTGATAAAATACATTGTATTTGCGAAACATTGAAAAAGACACATTTGGAGGAAAGACATGAACTATCGGACGATGGAGAAGAATACGATGCTGAACATGCCCATGATGATGGTAGGCGTTTTGTACAGAGTGAAATGGGCATTAACTATATAGATGTTGATAATAATCAATGGATTGTAACGCGGCCACAAAGAATCCGACCACGTGATAATCTTAAGCTGGAAGGTCCAATGGAAATGCAAACTACATCCAGATTAACCTATGGTGGTTTGGATCGTCTGAAATCAGCTAAACGATCCACTGGTGGATCATCCATTAGGTCCAATGGTCATATGTATTTGAACACTAGACGTGGTCGACATGCTGGTCATACACCATTGTTGCTAAGATCGGCTCGACGTAAATCGAATCGCAACAGGCCTAAAACAAGCTTGAAACTTGGCGGACACGGATATTGGAGTACCAATAACCGAGATGCGTACAAAAATTTCATCATCATCAACGGTGAAGCAAAGACAATCATGGCCGGACAAAACGAAGCCGGCCGCGAAAGGATTAAATTGCCAAAAGTGCCCGGCAATCTGACCAAGACAACCATGATGACCAGTGAAGAGAAGAATCGTTGTAGATATGACACAACCATGGATGAGTTGAATGCTGAAGATGGTCAAGTCAAAACGATGCGTATGTCAAAAAATCAAGCAATGAAAAAATTAGAGAAAAAATCTTTTGTGGCCACCAAAGATGGACAAATAAATGAATTTGAAGCCGAAAAACTAAAGAAAAAGATTCGTTCGAAACACACGAAAAATTCCCAGGATGTGGACGATTTTGGAGACAAACAAAACGAGTTGGAACGGGAAGATTCGCCACCACCGAAGGAAAAACCGACTACGGAAACAACACGAACCACCAAGATCCGGCCTTACGATGCCTATCAAGTGGATCATATCAAAGAATTAGGTCTGTTGGAAATGAAATCTCAAACGGATGAACAAGAGGAAATAGAAGAACACAAACAATCTGACGGCAAACACCGGCAACATATGCGACGTTTGCATGAAACATCGGATGATTTGAATTTATTGACTGGTAAGGATGTTTCCAAACCGAATCGATCTTCAAGGTTGAACGAGATTGTGCCCAAGAAAAATGTGCAAAATCGACAATCTCGTCGGCATCAACAGACACAATCGTTGGTGGTGAATGGGCATTCAGTGATGGCGGCTTCCAGAAAGCCGTTTCCACTACCACAGAAGCAGCATAAAAACGATAGTTCCATTGGAATGTTCCAAGGCGAAATGGATTGGACTACAACTTCCAAATCAAGCTTTCGCAATGGCCGACAGGATTCTGGACAGCAACGTAAACATACCGCTGGTAGACGATCACAACGTTCTGGACGTAGACGGGATTTGTTCCGACAATCCAGCGATTCAATATTTGCTAGGCCAGATTCTTCTGGAACACCGGAATTGACAAGCAAAGCCAATCAACAGCGGCCGGCAGCAACGGAACAGGGAATGATCAAACAGAATGATAAGAAAACATCCAAGGCTGAACATCAGAATCAGCAGAATCCTCAAACCATTTATAAACAAGAATTTGGGGACCAAAGCCTACATTGTCCAGTGTTGGATTTGCAGGATAATTTTAAAATGACCGCACAAACTGGTGGACATAAATATTTTAATCAAATTGATAAAATTTAGACAGGTCAGCGAATCATCGGAGGGGAAATCTTTTGATTTTAATTTTCTATAGCAGCAAGTTTTTTTGGATTCTATAATCTTTCGGAATTTGTTTGTTCTTTTTGGATTTTAATGTTTTTTTTTTTGGATGATGATGATTATCATTGGTAATTGAATAACGCACATACAAGCAACGCTTTGGATTTCATTTAATTTCACAAAAATTCTATAATGAAATTATACAACAATTGCAATAAAATTGAAGAAATTTTCAAAAATCGCGCCCAACCGACTGTGTGTCGTGTTCACAAAGTATAGGAACAAAGGCGTGTTAAAACCAACACACGATTGTTTTTTTTGCCATGAGAAATCCTTTCAAGATTTTGGCCAAACGTTTTAAAGCATTTTTCCAAAGAATAAGTTTAGGCGATGGTAATCCACCATCAAATACTGAAAATAAGACCAGTAAAACAACCAATCGATACCAAATGTTTGGGGACCAGAATTCAGACATCAAAACATTGGCAAATAAAAATGGATGGATCTTGGTTGGAATTTCCGGGTTTGTATTCGGTTTTATGGGTTTAGAATTTTGAATCCGGAATCCAAACGTTTCTGAAATTTTCAGCTGCACGAATAGTGGTAAAACAACCATTTGTGAAAAACTAAAGAAAAAATTCGAATCCATCATAGTGATAAATCAGGACAAATTTTTTCGAGAACCGGATGATTCTAATCATATTTACGTGAAATTGGATGAGAACCTAAAACATCAAAATTGGGAATGTGTTGGAAGTATGGATTGGAACAAAATGATGGAAGAAATCCGTTCGATAATCGCCCAGCCTTCTGGCGGCCGAAAATTTTTGGTGGTTGATGGACACATAATCTTTAATTACAAGTATTTTATTTGAGGATTTTTAAACATAACATAGATTAACATAATTATTATGGTGTTTTTCAGGCCGTTTTCAACAATTTTCCATAGAAAATATTTCATCCGAACCGATAATAAGGAATTAATTTATCAACGAAGATTAAGGCGGAACTATGTACCGGCTGATCCGCCGGGTTATTTTGATCAATGTGTTTGGCCAATGTATTTGAAGAACTTGCAAGACCTTCAACACGATGACGATATTGGTATGGTTGATCTGTTTTTGTGTACTGTCAACCGGTTGTGATTAATTAATTGTCTATCATTTTTTCCGGTTTCGGAAAGTTTACATAGATGGCAATCTTGAAACGGAACATTTATTTAATGTAATCTATAATGATTTACATAATTTTATAAGTGGTAGTTAAATTGGAACGTTATTTAGAAATTTTGTAAACATAAACATATTATTGTCGCGTTGGTGTATCGTGATAAACAGCAAAACATCACAATGGCTTTTACAAGAAGATTTAGAAGAGAAATTAAAGTGTAATCATCGGAATTTGATTTCAATTCAAATGTTTTCATTTACGTTTTCTCATCACCTTTAATGCCAAGCGATTTTTGTAGCATTTTTTTCGTTTATTCCTCAAATATCGATCTGCGTAAAAATATTGCTGCATCAATTTTTTTCGAGACAGATCAAACGGAGATTTTCCATTAAACTTTGGGGTAAAATTTTTAAGCAATTGTTAAAGAAATTATCTAAATTTATCAATAAAACAATGCTCACCACACGAGTTATCACTTTCCAAAGAACCAAATTGAACGGAATTAGTTTAATGGTTTTTAGCGATGGTGAGTTGCGATATTTCATCAACAATTTACGAATCTTTCGCTGCATTTGATATAGATATCCACGATTGAATGGTAGGAATTTGAATTGTGTAATTTCGGAACGGCTCATGTTTTTTTTTGGTGCTGTAGTAAGATGAAAATGAAGATGATGATGATTTTAGCAACAACTCTTGAAATGATGAATGATTCTGCCACTAACTTTTGCAACCGCAATTTCTTGCTAGGCAAAGGATGATGAGCTGCCAAACGCCAACAATATTCCATTCTTACTAATCCAAGCACTTTTTATTGTCTTCGATGCAGATCTGCTGCCATCTAGTGCGCAGATGCTAGAATAATCTAAGACAATGGTTAAAAACACGCCGCTGCTCGCTTGCGTCCATATTGTGTTTGTTGCTCCATCACATTTGATTTAATTTCAATTTGGATTCCGAAGTTTAGCATTAATTTTTTATTATCATCAACTGACAGGTAGAAAACTTTGCATCAAACATGTATGCGGCTCCACAAATTCTTGTTTTGAGTAAGTATTGCTGATAAATATCAAATTGTCTAATTTGTTTCGAAAATGTTTAAATTTAATTTTTTCTGAAAAAAAGAGGATACAATCCAGCGTGAATCTGGCCGAAAGGTTCAATTAGAAAACGTAAAAGCAGCCAAAGCTATTGCCGATGTTATCCGCACTAGTTTAGGCCCAAGGGCCATGTTGAAAATGTTGATGAATCCGATGGGTTCCATTGTGGTGACCAATGATGGTAACGCAATATTGAGAGAGATTACCGTAAAACATCCGGCCGCCAAAACCATGATCGAAATCAGCCGTACTCAAGATGAAGAGGTTGGCGATGGTACCACTTCGGTAATTGTGTTGGCCGGTGAATTTTTATCTTTGGCACAACAATTTCTGGAGCAAAACATTCATCCAACAGTAATTGTTTCGGCCTATCGTCAAGCATTGGAAGACGTTTTGGTGATTCTGAAAGAAAAAATCGCCGTAGCAATCGATTGGAAAAATGATGCTAAAGTTTTGGACTTAATTCGCAGTTGTCTTGGCACCAAAATCTTGGGGAAAGTTGGCGATTTGGGCTGTGAGCTTGCATTGAAAGCTGTTCGCATGATTTATGTGGAAAAGAATGGACGTAAGGAGATTGACGTTAAAAAATATGCTCGTATCGAAAAGATTCCTGGCGCTTCGATTGAAGAGAGCTGCGTTTTGGATGGTGTTATGTTGAACAAAGATGTACTTCATCCAAGCATGCGAAGAAAAATTGAAAATCCACGAATATTGTTGTTAGATTGTGGTTTGGAATACAAAAAAGGTGAAAGTCAAACAGAAATTGAGATCACCAAAGAGGAGGATTTCGCTCGTTTGTTGCAAATTGAAGAGGAGTTTATTCAAAAAATGTGCGAAGATATCATCCGTTTCAAGCCGGATTTGGTGATCACCGAAAAAGGTGTCAGCGATTTAGCTATCCACTATTTGACCAAAGCTAACATTTCGGTGCTGCGTCGTGTGAAGAAGAGTGATAATATACGTATTGCTCGTGCTACTGGTGCCACAGTGGTGTTCCGTACCGAAGAGATTCGTGAAGAAGACATTGGTACCGGATGTGGATTATTCGAGGTGCAAAAGATTGGAGATGAATACTTTAGCTACATTATCAAATGTAAAGATCCAAAAGCCTGTACGATTGTGTTGCGGGGTGCGAGCAAAGATATGCTGAATGAGATTGAACGAAATCTTCAGGATGCCATGTATGTTGGCAGAAACATACTTTTGGATCCATATGCTTTGCCTGGTGGCGGTGCTGTGGAGATGGCCGTTGGAAAATTGTTGAATGAAAAAGCTAAATCAATCAAATCCATTCATCAATGGCCATATCGTCAAGTGGCCAAAGGATTAGAGGTCATACCTCGAACTTTGATTCAAAACTGTGGCGGTGATACCATCCGTACTTTGACCCAGTTGAGAGCTAAACACGCCACTGGCGAAAACAAAACCTGGGGCATCGATGGTCAACGAGGATGTTTGGCCGATATGAAAACGTTGGGAGTTTGGGAGCCATTGGTAGTCAAATCTCAAGCTTACAAAACTGCTATCGAGGTGAGATGCTTGATTCTGGTGATTTGATTTTTCAACATTTTCTCTCCCTATTCCTTTGCAGACGGCGATTCTTTTGTTGAGAATCGATGATATTGTTTCTGGTTCGAAAAAACGTGAGACATTGGAAAACGAGAAACGTGCCGATCAACAGGCGGCGCCCACTGAAGAATCGTTGAAAGATGATTAATAAATTGATGAATTAAGCCACAATATTTCATGATATTAATTTTTATTAAAAAAAAGTTGTATAAGAAATTAATTTCAAAAAATTATTTCCACCTATTCACCAAACATCCATCCAATGCAATCCACCATAATCACGGAAATCGATTTATATTGTAAACGCTTTTACTTAATAACTTTTGTGAATTGCTACGATCGATCTCATTCTTTTTGCGATTGATTTTATAGATCGATATGAATAATAATGACAAGAAAGAAATGAAAATTATTAGTGTGATGGCCAATAACCATGGATGATGGATCGCCCATTTTTTATATACAGGTGTGCTGCTATTACTGTTGAAGGGGTGGACGGTTACTGAAGTGGTAATATTCGTGGCCGTAGTGTTCATCGTCATTATAATTGAAATGAATCGATCGAATTTCTGGCCAGAATGTTATTGACATGATTGAGTAAATTTTGCACATTTTATACGAAAAAAAAACGAATTTTTTTTTAAAAACAGCAAAAAACATTCACAAAATTCGATTCGTTTTGGAAAAGATTGTCGCGCTAACTCAATTAATTATCATGAGAATAATCACTATTATTTACAATCTAAAATCAAAGCCAAAGTCTTCATTTAGCGTTTCGTTCCAAAGAATCATGAAATTTTTGTATCACATCTAGGTGCTGCGATGAAAGTACAATATGTGGGCGTTTAGATTTGATGAAACTTACTGCACCTTCCGGCGTCATGTTATAAGCCTGTTTGGGTTGTCAGAAATATTGGGTTAGACATTGATTCAGATTTAAGGTAATTGTTTCCTTCATACCATGACTAGATAACAAGCAACCAAAGTTGTGCTACGTGTTCTGCCTGCCTTACAATGGACATAGACGCTTGGTTTTGTTTCATCGTCTTTATTATTGTTGCCACTTGCCACGGTAGATTCATTCAAAATTTTCATTATCAATTGAACACCTTTTTTCAGATTTGACAGAGTGGGAACCTCGACAAAATCTTTGGTTGGAAGCTGTAAAAATTCCACATCTAAATCTCTCCAATCTTCATGGGACAGCGAAACCAAGCTAAGTTCAAAATCTTGGTTCATCGAGATGACAGCTTTAACGTTTTCTTGTCTAACCAACTATTGGGTGAAACATTAGATTGTGGCATTAGATAGAAAAAAAGATGTTCTATTTTTTTCATTGAAAAATTCCATACCGTTTTGGGGAATTGTCCTTTTAAGGGTAGTGCACCAAGCAATACATATTGATCGATTCGATCATACCAGTTGCGTATGTTGAACTTGTTCATCACAACATTATACGCCAAAGATCCATAGAATACAATCTTTTCGGTCATCGTTGGTTGAATTGATTCCGGCAGAACGTTTTTTAATTTCACACACCAAACTAAAGTAGGTATTTTATGATCTGATTGTACAAAAACAAAGATGAAAGAGGATTAACATCACTTCAGGACTATCATTATGACTCCAAACCGACCAAAAGATAAACAGAGACAACCAGAATGAAGATTACATAAAAATATTAACACAAAATATTGAGCACAATTGTGGACATTTCATCCGAGTATTGGGCGAATATTGGAAGTATTGAAGTGAGGGTTTTTTGGAAATACGTTCTCAAGTCTTCATTGTTGTTAAAACAAAATGTCTAAGGCCAAATCAGATTGAAAAATTTTCGCTCACAATGCTTGCGAACTATCAGCTGTGTGAGCGAGAAAAAAAATCGCGTCTTGTCTTTTAAGGAAAGGACTAAGACTGTCACGTGATTTGAGCATTGCGAAAACTGCAGACCATGTTGAAGCAGTCTGTACGCTGCTTTTTGAGAGTACTTATCTTGTATAAGATGGATGGATCGTATTTCAAAAATTTTTTTTATGCTGCATTTTTATTTTGATTGTGTAATTGATAAACGAAACAGTTCTAAAACTTCACGATTATATTCTTGTAATATTATGCCGACAATCTTGTCCAAGTCTCTCAATTCAGAATGCCATTCGGTGTATAGATGGAATGTAACGCCACCATATTTTTTAATGTAATTCTTGTATTTATTCTCGCAGAAACGTCCATCTTGATCAAAACATGCGCAAAAATTTTGTGTATTAGATTTGAAACGTTCTACGCGTTGGAACAGTTGTTTAAAAGCATCGTCTCTGGTTTGAGGATCCATGTATTTTTCCAAAGCTTTCAAATTACGATTAGAATCACGAGTGAAGCGAAATTCGTCTCGTTTTTGATTTTTGAGTTGATCATCACTTTCAAAATTATCGCTTAAAATCGGCAACAATTGTTGTTGATTGCTTGACCGACGTCTAGGTTTTTTCTGCATGGATACCAATGAATTGACTATATCGTGATAGGAATTTTTCAGCGTATTCACATTGCTGAACAATTCGATCAATTCATCGTAGAGAATCTCCAACATTTCAGCATTTTCAATCACCGTATCTTTGCTCTGAGATTGAAAAGGTTTTTTGCTTTTCGTCGCCCAGTGTTTTTTGGGCGTTATTTGTTTCAGAAAACCTCTGAACACTTTGAACATTTCTGATTCGTTCATAACATACATTCGTTGACTGGATGAGGGTGATTTTGCTCGCAATTTTGATGAAGAACGGTTCTTGCTGCCCATTTTCATTCTGAAAAATGGCTGCGATATTCCTCTCTTTTTTCTAGATTTACTCTTATCCGTCTCGCTACTCAACAATTTTGGCTGGCTTGGCTGCGTTCTGGTAACTTTGGCATTTTTGACTATGGCTTCTTTTTCCTTTTCTCGTGCCGCCATTTGTTCTAATCGTCCTCTGGATTTAGGCGCCTTATCCAAGGAGAGCGCAGCTCTTAGCATCCGTTCCTCATCTAAACGTTCCAGCATGATCGAAGATCTACTCTTTGTACTCCTTGAACTTTTGGACATTTCCCTTCTTTTGACCGATCTGCCCGATTCAGCACGATTGAACTGGGTGGATCCAGTTGATGATCGGGTTTTTAGCCGTCTGCCTTGATTACCAACAAGTTTACTGCTGGTTTTCCGGACGTTCTTACCTGCAATTGTCTTATTTTTGGTCTTGGAATTCAATCTACCAACCTTGCTCCTCTGTCCTAATTTGGATTTCGTATTATTGTCAGGATTACTTCGTTTCTTTTTAGAAGATTTGCTTTTACTTTTCAGCGATGATTTGATTGATCGTGTTGATTGGATTGGTGTTCTCGCTTCCTCATCACCGATCGATTTTGTTTCGGATTGTTTCTTCTTCCGGAATGGAGTTTTTGTGGACATGTTCTTCGATTCTTTGCCCGGTTTTTTTTTGATCGGCTACAATTACCTCGAATTACCGTTAATCTGAGCTTTTAAATTTGCTAAATTTCAATTGTATAGTGTAATTGTTTCAATTGTAAATTCGATTTAGATCCTATTTTGTCCTGAAACCATATAATTATATTTCAAACACTACAACTTTCCTTCCTTATTGCCCTTTTATTGAATTTTTAATATGAAATTTTTCTAATTCTATTTTCCAATACAAAATTTATCGACCTTGCTTGTTTCAATGGTCCACCCAAAAAAATTGATTCCATATAATTATAAGTTCAAAGAAAGTCAGACAACAAACACGTTTAAGTACGAGGAAAGCTTTCATGATCAATCGTTGTTGTTTTTTTTCGATAAAAATTGACGATGCCAATAAAATAGCGAAAATGTTCGCTTTGTTGATGTGTTAATTTTGTTTTATACTATTATTATTCATTCATTTTATCAAGGATTTTTCACATTGATCTCTTGCGCGCTTATATATCTTGCCAATAATTTCCAATTGAATTCAAGTAAGATAAGCTTTATGTTTTTTCGAATTTGAACTTGAAGAATGAAACGATGACTATGAGAGATGTTCAACGGGACAAGAGAGATTAATGATAAATTTTTTCCCCTCATGAAATTCAAGAAAATTCTTAGAATTGCTTTTCATTAGGGATTCACATCCAAGTTCCTAATCCAAAACAGCGGTCTAATCGGGTCCTATCTTATGTGAACAGAAGGATTATGATTTTTTTCTTGCAAACAGAAAGACATGCCACTACTCCTCGAATGTGTATTTGGGTGTTGCTTCTGAACCACTACAACTTTTTTTATGCGTTCAACTTTCACTTTGAGTGTGCGCGTCCACAGCGTTCCTTTTTCGAATGTGTGTTTTTTTTTACGTGAACACATTTGAGTCTGAGTGTCTGTGCCTTTAGATATGAAAATTTTTGTGTGCCAGAAAGCACGCACGCCAACGTTGTTTTGGGGATATACACAACATCAACAGCAGCAACATCATAAGCTTACACACCAATAACATTGAAGTGAATGAATGATGATGATGATGATGAAAACATACTAAGAAAATGCCTGAACAATTATTGTTTTTATTAATATCAACAAAATCGACATCGTCGTCGTCGTTGCTAACATCCTCATCATCAACAAATCGAATAGCACCGCAGAATCAGTTACCGACCAACCTAAAACCACCATCACCGAGATATCCATATCTTTAACCGTCAGCAACAGCAATAAAACGACATTTGGAATTTAATCAAGTCAAAAATCCTTAGTGTTTTAGTGATGGTGGATTTATTGTTGTTATTATTGTTGTTGTTGTTGTCTAGAATTTTGAATGGTGTGTAGTGTGTCTTTGACTGCTTTTTTGGCTGCTTTCTTTGTTTTGGTTTCTCCAATTTTACAGATTAATCAATTTTCGGTTATCATCCACCATCCCCAACATCCATAGGCCATCATCAATCTGGCAATAATATCTGGTAGGGTTTCAAAGCTCAACGATATTATCGCCTGTATTGGTGCGAGTGTGTGTTCTCCCAATTTTTTTTTGGCGTGTGTACGGATAATGGAGCAGTCCAAAAAAAGAAGATGAAAAAAATTTGAATTGATGACAAACCATCAACAACAATATCCGTGCTTCTTATCATTCAAATTATGTTATCATCAAGAACAACAGTCACCACAAAAAAATAAAAATAATCTTTATTTTTTTTGGTGCTAGTTATGATGCACCACACAAAATGTTCCAAGTTTGTCTATCTAATTTGATTTGGATTTTCTAGACATAATTGTAATTAATTTTTTGGTTTCATTTTAGGTTTTCTCAAAATACATTAAGCGCAAAAAACAACTAAGCAATCAAGTTTTTTGAAGATATGTTCAGCAAATAAAAATGTTTTTGTGTGTGTTCGTGTGTGTGGTTGACATTTGCAATGATTGAGTTTTCAAGTTAAAGATTTTCAAATTTTTCCGGGAAAAAGTAAGTTGAAACATTTTTTTCGGTTGATTGGTTGGTTGAGCATCGCTAGTAAAATATCACACCTCCAAAGACTTAACAATGATCAATTGTTTTTCAACAAAAGAAATTCAACGTATTTTTTTGTATGTCAAAAATATCGGTTTTTATTAACTTCAGTATCGCTTAGTCGAAAATTTATTCTGGTGAGTTTTTTCAATTTGATCAGCATAATCCGTCTGGTAATTAATTTTTCTTCTCTCCTTTAACCAGTACACATTTTGTTTCATCTGGTTTTTGGATCCTAAAAATTGTGACTCTCTGCACATTTCTTTGTTTGCTAGTGTGTATATTTTATGTTTTCGTGTTCGTTTTATCCCATAATGAGAGTAGATGTAGTGATGTTTTTTGTTTTGGAATAATTTGACAAAACAATACCAGTTTTTTCACAGGCTTTTATTTTGCCCAAACTGTAGCATGCTTATTACATGAAGATAAAAAAACATGATGATGTTGGGGATGAATCGTCATCACAAGATCAAATATTCAATACAATATTTTTAATACTAATCCTGATAAAAAAAAATTTTGGCGCAATCTTAACCAAGCGCTTTAATTTCGTAAACAAAAGGTAAATTGTTGTCGTTTTACACCGTTTATTTGTGTGAAATATCAGTTATTTTTTCGTTCGGCAGTTTTTAACCTTCAAATGCAACGCAAGCAAATAATAATAATAATAAATATCAGAAAAGAACGTAGCAAAGAGAATAGAAAAATGTAATTTTGTCTGTTATTTTTGTTCTTAAAATTGTTAACGGTGTTTCAACCTAAGGTGGAGTAAATTAATCAATGAATGAATAGAAGCTAATCAATATCCCAACACCGACAAAATCAACAGCAACAACTCAGTACACGATAATAATAGCTGTCAACTATGTTTCACTCAAAGATGGAAATTGATTCAAATTTTTTTTTTGGAAACAATTGGCGATAAGCTTTATGATGGTTAAATGTTTTTGTACTGAAATCAAAATAATACAAGGCAAGAACTTTCATATGTTGCATCTTTCTTCATTCATTAAATTCTTACACGATTCTAGATCATATATGATTGAATGTGATTTTTATTATTCTTGCACATCTCTCGTAAGTAAACACATTTAGATTTCTCGTTTTGTTTTCACCTGCCAACTTGTTGTCGGTAATTACCCGCTCAAATCTCATAGCGAAAAAATATTGTCGCCATCCAACCAATCAGCCAGATTAAACTATTTTATTGTGTTTATATACCAATTTCCGATCTTTTCCGGACAACCATTTTTTTTCCATTATTTTTAATCATAAATTTTTTTAATTAATATTCTCCTAGGTTCTTCCCGCTTCGTTATTGGCGCTTGACAACAGCACAAACTTCCAGTGTAAATTTATAATCGGTGTATTCCGGCATAGGCTTAAAACCGCCAAATGTTTTTGTGAAATTCTTCACTTAGTTATATAGTACACAGGTGTACTGTGTGTGTTTCCGTGCTTCGATTTCAATGTCGTAGATGTATCTTGATGAAAAATCTGAAGAAATTGAAATGATTGTAATTGAATTCAAACCCAAAAAATGAATGACAGTATGATGGCAGCTTCGTTGTCTCCTGGTTCCGGTATCAATGGCGTTAGCAATAATGAAAACGCAACAATAGTGACAATAACCAATAATAGTAATGCGAATGCCATCAATGGCACTAATAGCAATATCATGAATAACGATCTACCACCAATGATATTTCGTTCAATGTCTGATGCATCGGCCATCAGAAGACAGCAGCAACTACAACAGCAACAGTTGCAGCAAAATTTAAATAATCTATCATTTCATCATCTTCGTAATAACATTAATAATAATAGTAATAATCAAAATAATATTCATTTTGGACAAACTCCTTGGATTGAACAACAACATAGGCATACAAATAATAATAATTTACTAAATCATTTAATTAGTCCTGGTGATGGTTTAAGTCAACGTTTGTTTTTGAATAATACTGCGCAACAACAACAGCAGCAACAACAACAACAACAACAATCATCATTATCATCATCACCATCACCATTGTCTTCGATGTTTTCCAACAATGGCAAGAATATAATCAATAATAAACAATCCAATAGCTGTGATCAAATGATGGTGGCCAATAGCAACCATAATATAATAAATGGCGGTTTTAAGCCATTCAATTCAGTTGTTGCCGGTAGTAAATCCTCGGCTAACACCACTGCCAATGCTGTGAATATTCCTAATGGTGGTGGTAATAATTCGGTAGCTGCTGGAACATTATCACCAACCAATGAAGATGATTATGATCTCAATTTGGTTTTCGATGAGATTGGTGCATTACAAATGAAAGGTTTGAATGAACAAGAGGATGATAATTCAACGGCACCGTTACAGTTACCATCGCCAAGGTCTTTATCATTGCCTGGCGCCTCTGTTTGCAATAATATCAGCATACCGAACCCTGGGATGTTAAACACGATGATGTCTCAGCAGTATGATTCTTCCAAACAACAATCAACAACTGCCAACAATACGATAGCGGCCGCTGAGAATAGCAAAAAACCAATGGCTATGATTGAGGTGGATAAGAAAACATATAAATATGATCCGGAAATTTATGATCAAATTGATATAACGTTGGCCAATGAAAAATATTCATTGAATGCTCGGTAAGTGGATCACATTTTTTCCCGTTTTATAACTTTCCAGCGCACCAGATGGCATTTTCTCTTTTTTTGAATTTCAAGGCGCCATCTAAAATGTTCGCGCGATGCTTTATGGTGCAAGCATTATAAACCAAAATGAGAAAAGTTTTGATTTCACCTAATGAATTAGCGGAACAATGTTTCGTAATATAGCATAGTAATGGAGAGTTTCCAGTTCCATTGTCGATTCTCTCTTTCTGGCTTTTTTTTGTGATTATTAGCGTTTGTTTCAAAAAAAAGTTGATCGAGTTGGAAATTTTCATTCTGTTTTCTCTCATATTTCTTGATCTCAGTTCATTCAGATGATGTTGCCCTGTGTCTGTCTCTCTATTTTTTCCGCATGTCCATTCAGCCGTTTCTCTCTTCTTTTTTGAGTCTCATTTATGTATGTGAGTGTGTCATTTCTGGATTGTTAGTCAGTCAGTGTGCCTCGTAATCGCACACTAATTCATAGATTCCCACATTCGCCGCATGACCCACAACCAGAAAATTTATATTTATTCACCTTCAGTATATTCTCGTGATATTCTAGTTTTTCCTATCCATGTCGATTGTTGTTGTATCCAAAATTCTCTTCAAATTATCTCCAGTTCTAATTATGCGTATGTGTGTGTGGGGGGCAATATAAATGTAGGCTGATCGGATTCTCTGTGACAACAAAGAATCCTTTCAGTGCCCTGAAGCTGTTTTCTCTTGATCTCTTCGGTTTGTGATAACTCCTTTTCTCAACTAATCTGGTCTTTTTCAAATAAGCTTTCAATCGGAAGGAATCAAATGTGCTGTTGTGAAGTATTGTCAAACACAAACTGAGACTTTATAAAAACAAGATAAATCCATCTTTAGAAGAAAGTTTAGAATATCTATGAAATAATGCCAACCAAAATGATTTGTACCCCTATTGCTACGCTTCCTCCCCATACCGTCAATAATTGTACTAAGTTCGGTGTTAGTCTACATTTCAATCATCATCACCATCGTCATAATAGTTCAATGCAATTCGACAAAGGGACAAAGTTTAATCATAAAAATTATCCGATTTCACCCGAATCCGTTGTTCAACAACATCAGCAGCGACAACAATCTACACTCAATTCAACTGAGGCTATTAGTCGAAGTTCATCCATTTCATCCACATCTTCATTTGGATCCAAGTCTCCTGATGATGGGAGTGGTGGTCAATGGATCAAAAATATAAATCGTCCATCAAGGAGAATATCCAACAACAATCATCATCACCATAATAATAATAATTACATTAATAAGAACTCTAATAATAATGTTAAGATGATAACATTGTCAGCCTCGCCCACATCATTATCTATGATTGGAGAGAAACCTATGCACTACAAGTGAGTGTAGGCGTATTGGTAGAGAGATTTGATCTCTAATTTGAAGAGTAAAAGAAATTGTCATAAGGTTGAGAAATGTAAAGCTGGTGTGCTGCTGCTTTTAACAATGATCAATTTTGAATAACCTTTCTACATTTTTCTAATATTATAATTATCAAATCAAATATTCTATCTTTGGTTTTACATTTGCTTTCCCTCCTTTCCTTATCCTGATTCCATACCCATTCCATGATCCATAGCTATCTAAGGGATTTCCGTTGTGAACAATGTCCACAATTTCTGCAACACAAATGCACCCAACATAAACCGTTTACCTGTTTTGATTGGCATTTCGCCAATCAACGTCGAAGAAGACCGTTAAGGAAAAAAGATGGAACTTTTAATTATTCGCCAGATATTTATTGCGCCAAATATGATGATACTACCGGAATATGTCCGGATGGTGATGAGTAAGTAATATTTCTATTTTTTTCCAAATTCTGGTTCTCAAGAACCGTTAGCTTGCGTGAGCGTGTAAATTATACAGATTATGGTCACTTTCGAGCTTGCTTTATTTTTATTCATATGTTTTGCATAAGCATATCTTGAATT
Source organism: Amerodectes protonotaria (assembly GCA_025882695.1). Classification (NCBI taxonomy): domain Eukaryota; kingdom Metazoa; phylum Arthropoda; class Arachnida; order Sarcoptiformes; family Proctophyllodidae; genus Amerodectes; species Amerodectes protonotaria. The sequence continues at coordinate 30,496 of JAOZJS010000200.1, read as the reverse complement.
TTTATATAACTTTGCTTCCTTTCTTGATTTTATTTTTGAATCATTCCAATTAGATCCTTATTTACCCTTGTTAGAGAAAAAAAATAGAGGAAATCGAAGTATTTTTTTTGATTTCCTGTTTCTTCTGCTCGCTCCAGCTCTTTATTTATTATAATATCATTAGGTTTTTGGTACCAGATCTAGATTAAATTTGGAGGATTTATTATTTTATCTGCTTCTTGCGTTCTGCCAATTGTGTGAGGGATTATATCCAACCACTTTGTATTGGAGCACACGAGTTAGTCGCAAAGCTGACTGAGAGAGATAGATTAAAATCTGATAAATAGTAATGCAACTTTCAATTCAAGTCACAATAATGGCCCTTTTTGCATTAGAGGATTTCGAAGAGGGAAAACTAGAAACGAGAACTGTTGAGAAAACTTTCGCTTTTCTTTCTCCCTCTGTCTCTCTCTCTCACTTTCGTCCGACGAATGTTGAAAAAAACCCGACAAAAATCCTTGTATATTTGATGAAACATGTCTTAGCGTTATAAACCGGTAGCCTAGTTTATTGAACTTTGCCTGAGACGATGGAGCACTGTCTCCCACACCTGTTCAGGTAGTCAATGGAGTATCTTACGTATGTGTGTATGTGTCTGATTACTTCAGTCATTTTGATTGACAGGCCGACTAGCTGTCCAAACACAGAAAAAGATATTATTTCTCAAAATAATGTTGTCAATCATCACCAAGATATTTGACCAGTTTTTGTGCTGATTGGTTTACTTAAAGCATTTTTTATGGTTGTCAAAAATTGTTAGTTGTTTTAAAGTTTTTCTCCACCGTAATCATTGTGATAAATGTCTGGACAAACATTTGCTAAATGAAAAAAGTTCCGAATGATTTTTAGAGGAAACATAGGATAAGGCCGAAAATGATTAATACCACTAGACCACAAAGGGTTAATATTACATTGCGGTTTTGGTTTTCAAAATGTTTTTTGATCTATACAATTGTTCTTCACATCAAGTTTGGCCATTGAGCAAAACAAGCGATAATGTGTCGATTCTCACACACTTCAGCTTGCGAACCGATTAGTTTTCAAATAAATTGTGAAAAGTTCGAAACACAAATGCGGATACGTTTTCCTTTTTCTTGCCTAACAATTCGAATATGGACAAAAATTAACTTTACCATTCCGGAGTTATCCATTTTAGCACCAAAGACAAATTTTAATCCATAAATACCTTTTTTTGATTTGAAATTGTCTCGCAGCTGCCCATATCTCCATAGAACGGCCGGTGATACTGAACGCCGATATCATTTACGTTATTACAAAACCGGAATGTGTGTCTACGAAACCGATTCACGTGGATATTGCGTAAAGAATGGTGCACATTGTGCATTCGCCCATGGATCACATGATCTTCGGATGGCAGTGTTTGATGTTCGCGAACAGGTTCAAATGGCCGGAAACGGAAATGGTGCTGCTAGTAATGGTAATGGTGGTGGTGATCAAGTTGATGGAACAGTGAACAATAAGGATGGAAATAATAACAATCATCACCATTGTAATGGTACCAATGGTGGTTCCACATCAGGCAATGGTGGCTGTTCCGGTGCTGGTCATGCAGCCAATTCGGCAACAACTTGTGGCGGTATAGCTTGTTACCTGTTCGACAAGGATCGTAATGCCGTACATGAAGATCCACGTTGGCAGAATACGGCATTTGTGCTGGCTTATTATAAAACCGATATTTGTAAACGTCCACCAAGGCTTTGTAGACAAGGGTAAGTGTTGTTTTGGACAGAAACAAAAAAATGATTTCGGATTCTGCCTTCTCGCAAGGTTTAATTGCATGAGATTTTTGCGTGAGAAACAAAAAAGGGGGAAAGAAAATTTGGCCACAGCTAGGCGCAATCAAAGTTCAATCAATTTCAATCAAATAGAGCATGAATTTAAAATTGGGAATTTTAAAGCGCGCCTGACAGAACCTGCAAAAAGTATTTGGATGTTCTGGTGAGAAAAGAACTTATGTTTCCAGAAAGAGAGTTTCCAGATATTCCTTTGGAAACACAATCATTCCGCTCAGCAAAAAATAACCAAAATTAATTTTGGTATCCTATGATTCAAAGTTATTGCTTTTTGTTGGTAATTTTGGTCATTCTCATATTTCAACCAGAACCAGTTTGTTGTGTTGGTGAGTGGAGTTTTCCTTTATTTTTTTTGAAGATGGTGATTTCTATTTATAGAATCACATCGACAACGAAAGCATTATCCACTTATTGTGTGGGAGACAACTGTTTGTGTGTAGAGACCATGCTATGTTTTGTTCAGGCCATCCGATTACCCGACATATAGAGTCAGCGACTTGGGCTGTTTGTGTCAAGGCTGGGAAAACATTTTGTGATTCAGATCATGAGGAGAAGAGTTATTATTTTCCATAAAAATACCATATGTGAAAACACTTTGGGTTTGGCTTGGTTAGGTTGATTCAATTTCGGTCGCGTGTGATACTGGCTGATGATGAGCCTGTTTCTGTTTTGTTTTCTCAAAAATTTGTGTTTCAGAATTTAAATATGAAAGGGAAGAACGATATGGATCTGTGAGAGACAGATTTGTTGTTGAACAAAAAAAAATGAACAAAGTAGACTTGTGCTTGATTGAATTATGGATAGGCTTTTACACATCTGCATTAGGGTTATATGTATTCTTTGTGTCTGTGTATGTGCCTCGCCCCATCACCACAATATCAGCATTTTTTAGATGCGTATATTTATCCAGGTCACACGCACAGCCCGACAAGATGCTAAAATGGCGCCCGAACAGACAACTTGGCATCCATTATACTTTAGAGTAGTGTGATGATAATCATACGCACAAAAGTCCATAATTAAGTCCATTCATTCACTCATCTATCCATATTGGGCGGTCTGGAGATCATTCAAGACATTTTTAGCTTTTATTATGATCATCATTATTTGTTCTTTTTTCAAAGAAATTTTTTCGTTGATCATTGGTCGCTTTTCTAAAGCTGAATATGAAAAAAAAATGAGAAAACTCCAAAACCCAATATCACAACATTTCACCAGGTGTATTTCCGGCTCTCATATTTTGGACTTCGTAAAAACTTTGGAACGAGAAAAATCTCTGGTTTGATGAAAAAAGTCTGGTGTCCCAACTGTGAGCAAGGAAAAAAGGATATTGTGTGGGATGGTAGTTGAATTGGTTTTATTAATTAATCAAATATTGATTGATTTGTTAAATGAGTCAAAGAAAGAATTTCTCGCGATTAGGTGGGATTCTTTTTTTTGCTATTTTATTTTACGGCGATTTCCAATGCTTTCGGTGCATTTGTTGGTGTTAGCAGCGATGTTTTTTTAGTTGTTGATTTATATCTTTTGGCTATGGTGGTTGGCCTTGGTGCAAACCATTATAACCACCCATGCGACGACTATCAATGTTTGATGATTTATCTAAACATATACGCGTTCCCCAACAGCACTATACACCAGTTGTTCTTGGAATCTTCCTCGCAAACGTTACAGCATTTTTTTTTGCGTAATATTGATGATGGCATGAAAATAGAGGGAGAGACGGCATAAAAATCTCGTGATTTTCTCCTTTTCAAGTGCTAACCAGGAGGAAACCAAAAAAAGCTATATTTTTCCGTTACGATGAGTTGAGAATATATATTGTCACATGATCTTCCTTCGACCAACTAAGCTGCTGCTGCTTAGAAAAATATATGAGCGCATGTGTTCATTATAAAATTTATGCAGTTCCTCCGAGGAATTGGAAGATACAAAAATAATGATGATGATGATTGCAAGCATGCAGAATATAACCGAAATAGCTTGAAATTCAACTGAACACAAATGAATTAAGTCTAGTTGTTTATCTTGCTTCGAATCCCCCTATGCGGGGCTTCAAGGTCATGGTCATTGGAAAGCCTTACTGACACACTCTCAGACACCCGCGCACACAATTCTATCTGGTTCTTCGCGTGTGTCCGAAAAATAATTGGAGAAAACCGATTGGAAAGTAGCGCTTTACATTATGGATGCGCATTACAAATGTGCAATTCTCTTATATATTATATAATGATCATGGTGTTGATCGTTAAATTATGTAATTTTATTTAAAATGGTGCCCCTGAAGGATCGATTCACAAAAAGATTAAGGTTGAGATTCGAAAGTTTAATTAGAAAAAAGTATCCGGATCATGAAAAAATGGATATATTGTTTTATAAAGGTTGAATTCGGGATAGAGTCTCTGTATGAAGAATATCAAATACTGATTTTTGGGTTATTGTCTCAATTCCGCTCAATTCCGAATACAGTTATGCTTGCCCACAATATCACAACAATAAGGATCGTAGAAGATCGCCGAAAAAATTCAAATATCGTAGCACCCCTTGTCCTAGCGTGAAACAAGGAGATGAATGGGGTGATCCGTCGAATTGTGAAAATAAAGACGAGTGTACATATTGTCATACAAGGACCGAGCAACAATTTCATCCGGAAATTTATAAAAGCACCAAATGTAATGATGTACAACAATCCGGTCATTGTCCGCGAGGACCATTCTGTGCGTTTGCACATGCAGAGAATACCGGTAAATATTAGCCCACACTGTCACACCGCTTGAATTTCTCACATTTTCATTGTGCTTTTTTCTTAATTTTTTCTCTTTATCTTTTTCTGTTCTACTAATGGATCGGTTTATCTAGATGAAATCAATGCTGCCCGAGAATTTTCGATGGATCCCAATATTGAACTGCCCCCATCGATTAGCGGGGCAACGTTGGGAGGTTCAAACAATGGTAAACCGACCAATGGCCATATCCATAGTCAAACGTCACCGTTGGAAATAGTTCGAGCTAATAGTTATAGTAGATCATCATCAGCCAATAATCAAAATGGTTTAACAATGATTGCCTCATCATTGCCTGAACATTGTGAATTTGGAAATTTTGATCTAAATAAGGCACAACATTCGATGGCTCATCCAGATCTGAACAATACTGGTCTGCATTCAAATAGTGGTGGCAATGTCGCTAATTCTGCTAATAATACTAATAACAATCTTGGACCAATAGCTCGTCCTCGGTCTTTTTCAACATCAAACACCACCAAAACAATATCTGCCATGCCATCTTTGGGAAGTTGGTTGGACAAGAATAATCCATTGTTTCCTGGTAATAGCAAAGCATTGAAAAATGGTCAGCCACAATCGGCCACTGCATCTTCATCATCATTGTTTCATTCTTCTTCGGATAATAATGCAGCCCCAGTAGCGATTCCATTATCTCAGCAGCAGCAACAACAACAACAACAACAGCTAAATGCTTCGGCACCATTTGGTGCCTCACTTTACGGTGCTAGCGATTCTGTTGGTTCGAATTCGGGAATTTCAGCTGTGACCTCTGCTGCAGTAATCGATACGATATTGAATCATCATGATCTCAGTTTTGACGAGCTTGATAATTTGGTTAACAACCAACATCACCATCCCAAACCGAATGATAATCTTCATTTGTTAGATTCAACCACCGCCAACAACAATGTGGATGCATTGAGTTCAATGTTGAGACGTTCTTCATTGTTAAATGAATCTGAACCCATTAATATACCATCACATCGAATGGGTGGTGGTGAAATGCGATCCACATCCGCTACCGGTTTTAATCTATCTCCGCCAAATCACATGTCTTCGACAGCGGCTGCTGCAGCATCGCCTTTATATCTGGCTGCCCCTAATAGACAGCAATCACTGCCCAATGGTAGTGGGGGATCATTGTTTGATCAATTCAACGGTGGTGGTGGTCCGACGCCTACTAATTCATTGGCCACTTCTAACCAACAACATGGTTATATGGCAGCATTTATGGAGATGCAGCGTCTTAAAGAAGAAAATGATATGTTGAAGAATCGTCTTACAGAATGCCAGGATAAGATTCAACAAGTGTTTCGAGTTAGTAAATCAATCTAATCAGTCTTTTTTAATTTAATTGAATCTAATTCGTGAAAGGTGTATCAATTTGAAATAAACGAAGCAATCAAGAAAGAAAAAATTGCCGAAAAAACTAGAGATGAGGTTCGGATTATCTTTGATATTCTTCTTAAGAATACTGTTTATTTCAATTTTTTTTTAATTCAATCGGTTTCAGGCTTTAAACAGACTAAACAACACACAAAAAGAATTGGAATCGAATGTATTACAAAAGCTGGTATCCACCAATTATCTGTCCTCAATGAATCGTTCGCAACTATTACAATTGAAACAAAAATTATCCCAAGATTTGAGCCTTGTTGAAGAGGCAAGAATTTGAATCTGCATTTTTACATTTTTAAATTTTTTAATCTTGTCTTTTTTGTAGGCTTTGAAGATTCAATCTGGCTGAATTAGATGATGATTATCATTCTTAAGCACCGACAAGACGAAACTCTGTACAAAATTGAAATAGACGAGAAAAGCGCTCCAAACTCACGCACACCTTGTAACTGATTTTTATCTTTGAAATTTTGCTATTAATTTTTTTTCAAATAATTTAGGTGCTATAATACAATACAATCACACATGTACTCACGGAAAAAATATCAAAGATCCAGATTATTTCGACAGATGCTTGCTGCGTTTATTGTTCTACTTTTTTGTTAAAATTATCTTAATGATCTAAATATATTACATATATCCCACAAATTAGGCTATCTTTAAACATACGTATTCGAAGCAAAACCACTATGTTCCAATTAAGATATTAGATTGGTTATTTGATTTATTTAATATATTTTCAAGGGAAGGATGAATATTGTTTCTGTTTTTCCCATCCCTCCGGTTATCAATTATGAATTTGCTTATTTGAGCCCGGACCATATTTTTTCCTTGTCTCTCTCTCTTCCCCTTGAATGTCCATTTTAATTGGTTTTTTACACCCAAATATTGATTTTTTTGCTATTCCCAAAAAAGCTATAATTATCAACATTTTCATATTTTATCTCTGTGAACCGAAAACCATCCTAATCATCCTCTGTTCATAATAAGTTTATAATTTATTTTGTTAAAATGATCGGTGGCCTTGTCCCTATTTTCATATTTTATTTCTTTTTGGGAAATTTTAAATTTTCTTCGTTGTGTTCTACACTATTTGGGCTTCTTAGATTCACACATTCACATCATATTACGGATTTATTCTCCTCATATCTCCTGTCCATCCCGAACATGGAAATATGGGAAATCTTTGCACACACACACGTTCATTATTAGTAAGGTATTCAAAAATTAATAATAATGCATAGCCTAATTTTTATAGAGATGATAATTAATTATGATGATTGTTTTGTTAATTTTGAATTTTTCAAAGAAAAAACCAATCTTTCTTTTTCGGTGATTTGTAGGCCAATAATTTTTTTTTTCCAAAATCATAAAGTTTATATTGTTAATTATTATTATCTTCCTATTCAATGAGGAATGGAACATGTTTTATTATTAGTAATTTTAATGAATGAATCTGTCCGATTCTCTTTTCATCACCACGCCTCTTCCTTAACATTCTGGATTTGCCTTCCAGTAGTAACACAAGAATTTGTAGTTTCATTGTTTTCACTATATTTTTCTATTTAAAAATTTTTCTTCGCCATTTAGTATTTTTTTCAAACATGAATCTAAAAATGTACCGTCCCGCGATTCCTGACTGATTGAATAATTTTTTTTTGTTTTACATATAAAGATTTTTTTTCTTAATATTTTGGATATCATCTTACACCAGTCATACCATGATAGCTCAAAAAATTGATTTAAGTTAACCGAACAATGCGCCCATTCTAAACACTTAAATTCGGCAATTTATTTCGATCTTCCCCCCCATTGTTGTGTATTCTTTTCCTTTGGTCACCCAGACACACACTTGCAAAAAAACTTCGATAATTTTTTTCTGTTGTATTTTTGTGGTCGCGAAAATGAAACTTAAAAAGAATTTTGTTTTTATTTTTTATCCTATTATTATTAATTTTAATTATTGATTATGATCATTGTAAATTTAATTAATATTTCGAATATGTTAATTAAAAATTGATTCGAATTAAATTTTTTCCGTATTTTCAAAACTTTTAGTTGTTTTTGTGTGTGAACGAAAATCTCAATCACATTCGTTTTTTTACTGAAATTTTGAGCAAAACCCGAATCAAGCTGTAAAACATGAAAAATAGCATGATCAACGAAACATGAATGAAAAAATCTGTCGAAAAAGTCAAGGTGGTCAATCATGGGAAATTAACAATATTGATTGCTTACTTATTTCATTCAGTTCAAGTAGAGGCATGTTTATAAAACCTTGCACATTTTCCAGAAAAACTATTATATTCTCTTGGTTTTTAAAGAATTTCGGTTCGAATTTCTCATTTTGGACCAAAATTTAATTACAATTGCGCACGCTAGGTTGACCGAATCAAAATTTGAAATTTTCATCGTTTTTCTGGCACCACCAGATGGCGTGAATTGGCGAACACGTGGCAGCCGAGCCAGATGCGGATTTATCTGTTGTGTTGTTTTTAATTGAAAAACATCAACATCATTTCTCGGTCCAAGATGGAGTATATCGAAATTGATCGAGAAACTCCCAATAAAATGTGAGTAGTTGCTTGAAGAAAAAATTTGAATTTTTTTTTAATTTTTGTCTCGAAAAGACTTTGCTGCGAGTGTGGAACATTGATTGACCCTAATCCCTCCAATATTTGTATCGCATGTTTACGGTCTAAAGTGGACATCACCGAAGGGATACCCAAAGATCAGATTGTTTATTTCTGCAAAAAATGCGAAAGGTTTGTCACAGCGTTCCAAATCGATTTTATTTGAGATTTTTCTAAAACAATCCTAATCTTTTGTTAAATAAGATATCAACAAGCAATTGGTCAATGGGTGGTAGCAGAGCTAGAATCTCGAGAACTAATGTCATTATTATTGAAAAAATTGAAAAATTTGAATCGTTTGAATCTGGTTGATGCTAGTTTCATATGGACTGAGCCACATTCTCGTCGTTTAAAAGTGAAAATAACCGTCCAAAAAGAGGTAATAGGTGGTGCAATCGTTCAACAATCATTCATTGTGGAATATGTGGTGCACACATCAATGTGCGATGGTTGCCATAGGCGTGAGGCGAAAAATTATTGGAAAGCTGTGGTGCAAGTACGGCAAAAAGTATCGCATAAAAAAACATTCTACTATCTTGAACAATTACTTTTGAAATTCAAAGCACATGAACGTTGTATCAATGTTAAACAGAAACACGAAGGTATTGATTTTTTCTACGATAAACGTGATGATGCCAAAAAATTGGTAGATTTCCTACAATCAGTGGTTCCGTGTCGTTATACGACAGCCAAACAGCTTATTTCGCATGATACCCATAACAATACCTACAATTATAAGTATACATTTGCAGTGGAAATTGTACCGATTTGTAAGGATGATATTGTCTGCCTTCCATTGTCCACCGCTCGCCAATTGGGCAATATTGGCCAAATTTGCGTGGTACTAAGAGTTACCAATCAAATCACTTTGATTGATCCGTTCACGTTGAGTAGTAAGTTTGGAATCAAATTAAAATTTTTCATTACCCAAATCACGCCAAAATTGACGGTGATTTTTCATTGTCCAAGTTGCCGAAATGAATGCCCCCACCTATTTCCGGACACCGTTCAGGCCTATTTGTTTTTCTAATAAGCTGGTGGAATATACTGTCATGGATTTAGATCATATTGACCACAATCAAAACAGCAGAAGCGTGGCCAATTTTCGTCAGTCGCAAAAGGTATGTCCTTTTTTTCTATCGCATAAAGGTTCGACCCAACCACATCAATTTGGGCCTAAATCGCTTTCATTGTGCATGATAATAGCATGGATTAGCAGACGTCTATCTGGTGAAATCTTCGGAAATCGGTAGCATGACTCAGGTGCATACCAGAACACATCTTGGTTACCTGTTGCATCCAGGTGATTTATGTCTTGGTTTCGATCTGTCCAACGCCAACATCAACGAACCAAATTGGGACCTGTATGAACAATCACATGAGAATAAAATACCTGATGTGATTGTGGTGAAAAAATATTTTGGCGATCGTGCTTCCCGAAAACGTCGTCGTCGTTGGCGATTAAAACGTTTGATGGATTTGGAAACCGCAAGCCAAACGATGGCCAGCGATGCTGATAATCAACAAGAGGATTACCATGAATTTATGGAGGATCTAGAAGAGGATTCTGTGCTACGGAAGTACGTGAACATTTATAAAGATTCGAAAAAAATACAAACAGAAATGGCGGTCGATTTGGATGATCTACCGGATGATAGTGTACCGGAAATCACGTTACAAGAAATGCTTGATGATTTGAATTTGGACGACAACGAAGATCATTGAATGACACAAGTCTTATTATTAGGGAAACAAATAAGAAACTTGTGTGCGTGGTTGTCATTGAGAACAAGAAATTATTGTATTTTGAAACAAACTTTTCATGTATTTGTTTGAAATAATTAAATTTAAAAAAATTGATAATTCCAAAAAAATCCGTTTACGACAAACTATTTTTAAAAATAGAAAAGCTATTGAAGTGTGCAAAAAAAATGAATGAATGTAAGCTAAAATAGCAGAGTAGAATAGTTGCAAAATTCATCTGAGCGTTTCATATTTTTTGTTTGTCGAAAAACGCTTTCGTTTTTTAATTTAACCTTTCCTCTGGCCACAAATATGACAGGTAATATGAGTGGTGCAGAAAAAAAATCGCGGTGGCGACGGTGCGGAGGAGGAGGAAAAGGATATTTTAATTTCTCCAAATTGATATCGGCCGATAACACCGAGCCTGGTGGTTAAGGGAAATCTTCAAGGAAAGCCAAGCGGAAAATCTAAAACTGGTGACTGGCCTGAAATAATTGAATTAAATTGGCGATCATAGTGGAGGCTCTGGATAGCCAGCAAAGTATGGGTCTGGAATGGCCAATCATCTGTGTTATCCTTTATTTTGACCAATCAAATAGATACGATCCGATCGATCCACTCGGGCTTATAAAATCCGCTCATCGCAAGTCAGATGAAAATGATCAAATTTATGCGGATGAAAATGTTGCCGAAGTTGTAGCATTACAGCCGAGTATTTCGAGGACTTGATTGACCTCGTTCGCGCGCATTTAATTCAAGTATCTTTGTTGTATTTTTATTATCAGTAATAGACATTCTCAAACCATAAAATCTATGCTGGACAAACTATAGCCTATTTGTACATTTCTCTTTTCCAGCTCTTTTGCTCTTTCAATGATTTTGAATGCTTTTCCTTTCTTATTTGCTTTTTGGTGAAATGTGTTTTTCGTAAAAATTTGATACAGTTTTTTGTATAATGAACGAAAAAAAACTAAGAAAGGTGTTCACTGGTGACAGTCTTAAAGGGAATCGGTCGCGGTACTGATCCGTCATAAGTTTCACAAACGTACATCTTCGGCGCAAAACTACACGCTAACTGCAACACATGTTTCAATTGGAGTCTTGTTCGGTCTTGTTAGCTCCAAAATGTATCCTTGATTATCTTCTTTAGCGTCTCTTCCCTCCCTCTCTCTCACTGCAAAATATGTAATAATATAATCGTAATATACAATTTCATCCATAATAATAAAGAAGATTTATAAGTTTTACATTATCGTTTCATGGGAAGAAAATCGAGATCATCGAAATTCAAAAATTGTGTTTGGCCTACACGAAATCCTCATCATCATCTTACATGTGGACATGAACATTGTGCTCATAGGTTGTTTGCTGTTGTTACGGCAAGATTGACTATGGCCTAATCTTTACCACCGAAAAATCTAACAAAAACTGTGGTTACATAATGTGAATCTTCGATTGAATCTCCCTTTCTCCCACAAAAGAAAGAAATTTTTTCACTTTTTCTCCTCAGCCGATAAGGATCCTTGAAAGAACAATTATTGTTTCACATCAACTTTTCTAATCTTTCCGGTCCCGAATGCCTCGATTTCAATCATATCTAGTCTTTTGTTTCTAAGGTGAGTGCTTTACCTGTTGGTTCAAGTATCATAAAAGGGTTCTGAATCCGGATCTGAATCTGAACCATCATGATGATCGATTAGGTTGATTGTTAAGTAATTCTTAAGTAATTATCTCTTCAGCAGTTATATTATTTTTAAAAATGCTTTGTAAATACTTCCTTCAAGGTGTAAAGCAGGGGCGCCCAAACATTTTTGACCTTAGAACCACATTTTTCTCTGGCAAAAAAAATGTGAGAGAGAGGGAGGTAGCTAGGATGATTGAAAACGTATGCTCCTCCTTCGTGTTCATTTTCTGTTGTTCTTAGTATTGCACGTTCTTAGGCACTTAGCTGCAATGTAATCCACCCATTTTAGGGATTACCAATTTTTAGTACAAGTGAAAGTCAGCTATAATGACAGTAGTCTCATATTCAATTTTCAAAAACCAGCCAATCACAATTCATTCACATTCGAACAACAGCAAAATACATGCCTAACACTACAAAGAGTGAAGGAAGCAAAAAAATTAAATCAAATTGTAACCAAGAGAGGGAGGAAGCTAAGAATCAATTTGAAATATTAATTCGGACATCGGTATATTAAATTGTTAGGTGGCGATGACCGTTTTCTGAAACGGATTTAGCTATAGCTGGCCTATCGATCAAGAGCCACAGTGGCTCATCATCCCTGGTGTAAAGCAATAGTCTTTTCTTTCTATTGGTTCAATTCTAAAAGAATGGATACTGTCTACCTTTGCGACTAACTGTTTATAGCCATTGACATTGAAAAATGGCAGAATGTGTGCGTGGCCATAAACCATGGATGATTTATACAATTATCCTAATGATAATGGTGAAGATGTTCGTTTAATCCATGTTAGAGATTAGATCCAACAAGCGGGAAACGCCTTCTAATTTGCAATATAAATAACAATTATAATTGTCAAATACAAATGAATTTCCAGAAAAAAACGTTTGAATCTACCATCATCTAACATGATCGTGATTATGTTTCATCGCAGAACCTGAATTGCTTCAAGGATTTGTACATTTCTTGCGATCATGATGCAGATTGCAATGTTTTTTTTTCTAAATAAGCAACACTCAAATTGATGTTTGTGGTGACAGCGACCACAAAATCAAGGTGTGTGCCAGAGTATGTGTCCTGGATCTAGTTTTGATAGAACAAAGCAATATGGCAGAGGATTGCGCGATGAAAGCAATCAACAAAAAACAAATCAACACCATCATCATTAACATTGGTTAATTGTCATCGCGTGTCCACGGTGACCAAACGCCACAATTAGACCACACAGTTGGTGACTTGATTTTCCGAAAAGGTTCAAGGTTGTCTACATTGAAATTCCTGAATTCTGATCGCTGACAACACCTGGATCGTATTGTTTGCGATTGTGTAATAATTGTCCATCAGCATTAGGAACAGGTTGGCGAACCTTATGCTGATGATGATGATCATAATAATAATAATAATAAAACATAATAAGATTGTCGATAAATTATACAATCGATTCGACTTATTGATGAATAACATACAAAAAAACACATCCACAATCAGTTCGATGTGCAAAAGGACATCGGACACCGAGAACAAAATAAATCTGTCTTTGTTTTCATCAGTTTTTCTGATTGTTTTGAAACATCCTCCTAAAGGACACGTATACAGTCGATTGGCGAAGATAGACATTGTCCATCTGACAACATACACTAAAGAGATTCATACGCTTCAGCAATTAAGTGCTTCTTCGGATGAGACAATGGAATATAGCATAAGCGATATACCAAGTGGGCCTACACCAAATGATGAACAGGGATGGATGATGGTTGGACAAAGTCAATGGCGAGATATTTCTCTTCTTCATCATTATTTTTGCAGCGTTTTTTTGTCCATTTCGTCGCTATTTTATTATTTATTTCATTTCAATTTTTTCTTCTTGTTTGCTTCTCGTTTTTGTAGTCCACAATGTGATGATTTGTCGTTTTCTGTAGGTTTCTATATTTTTCGGTCGATCGGTCATTTTGTTTGGCTATGTTCCATGTTGGTTGTTCGCACTGTTGGTCAGCAGAAGCTCGATTTCCACATTTATGTTGTTTGTAAATTTCGCGGTGGATTTCGTTGTTGTTCCGCATATCCTATCTTTGCATCCTGCATTCATTTTCCTGTAGTTCCATTGTGATAGTGTGTGTATTTGTGTGTTCGCTACTCTCTCTCTCTCCAAACCACAACCAACCACTGCCGTGTCCAGTATCATCATTATCGTCAACATGACCATTCTTTTTTGTGAGGTTTTCTTACCACCTTGTTTTATCCTTCAAAACGCGCTTCCAAGCTTGGTGATGTAACTTTTGGGACGATCGAAATAAGATCTACCATTGTTGTTGAAGTCGATGATATTTGGTTTGTCCATCGACAATATCTTTATCATCATTATCATCATTATATTTTCAAAGGATTGCATATTGTCCACAGTGTCCAGAGTGTTGCACGCCCGTACGTACGCACACACACACGCACACACACACACACACTCTCTCTCTCTCTCTCTCTCTCTCTCTCTCTTCCATATTTTTTGGGCATTTTCCTTAATGATGAATCCAGGATATATCGATCACATGGATCATTCGATGTTCATCTTTGCTTGACAGAACTTGTGCGCGCGTGCATGTTCGCGCTTTAATTTTTCAAACTACTGTATTGTGCGGTGTATCAAACTATTCTTTTATCGTGATTTTTGTTCTTTTTGGAACTTGGTAAACTTCCACAAAAGCGACCCATCCACCCAGTCATCAATCTAACTGGATTCACCTTCCGTTCGATGATTCAGGTATGGTCTTTTTTCAAGCAAATATATCTCGTGTGCCCCTAATTGGACAATTCGATGTAAATCCGATTTATGAAGGATAGCAAAACAACCAACAATCGTCTTGTATATTGAATTTGAAATTTGAATTTAAAATTTCTTTCGATTTATGACCAAATCAATGATGTTCGGGAGAAAAGCATCAACAGTACGAATGTAGCTCTTCACATTATTATAAATTTTCATTTCAAAGATATTATCATCATTGTTATTATGGTAGCTCTCCTTCTACTGTCTGTCTATGATGTCCCGGCTGATGTTGTTGGTCGGTCGATTGGTTATCATGTGTGTTGTTGTCTTGATGGATATTTTTATGTCCAAGCCAGTTCCATCATTCAACTTGGCTGCCGACCTTGGTTAACATTAGAATTCTTCCAAAAAGTTTCGTTTCGGGGGCACGAGATATGTAAATTTAAGCCCGAAATAAAGAGGTGTATAATACATAGTCTAGCGTACTACCTAAAACCAACATACGAGCGCGAATCATCCATTTTTTCTCTACGATTGATTCACAAAGACATCCAGAATTGATTTCAGGTGCCTCCGGGAGGCACGAAAAAAGCCTGCCAATAAAACATGCAATCGTATACACACCAAGAACGATTGCATATTGCAATGTCCAAAGGCTGCTGCATCATAGATTCTCGAAGTGGTCATCATCCGATAATTCAAGCCCAGAAGTGGTTTGAATTTCATGTTTTCACGGTTCTAAAACGACTAAATCCAACTTCGTGACCATTCAATTTGTCAAATTGTCAAGATTTCTCCATACGAATCTATAGGTTTGTAAATTTGAAAACTCGCGCGCTCCGAAACATCTTCGAATGATTGTTACATCTAATTCAAGCCAGAGTTTGCTGCGATCACTATGATGGCCATCTTAGTTTCGCTTTTGTTTTTCTGTTTCGGAAAATCCAATAATAGCAACAACAGTAACAATAATAATAATCGTATTTCAATGTCACCATCAACATGATATACCAACATAATGAAGAGCTTCAGCGCTGCGGACACGGCAACCACGAATCGTTGTTAATCTTCTGATGTTAATGAATCTCAGGCCTCGAGCCTAATGATGAATACCTAGATGAATTCTATTTTCATCGGTATTTGCCGTTAAACAAAATGAGCATAACATAAATCTTGCAATTTGTAAAACATCCTCAAAGATTTGATTCACTAGAAGAACTAACAGGTTGATCGTATTGATTCGCTTCACGATTGAGGTTTTTGTACAAATTGTCCGGTTTGGCTGAAAATTGGTATGTCGAATCGTAAATCGAAGAATTTATCAGCAACATTGGTTGATTGTTTCCATAAAAGCCGTAAAAAAGGTGAATCCAATCCAGCAACAGGTCGCCAAATGTTTTAAATCAATTTTCAATTACTTTTTGAAACGGTGATTGTCGAGGAATTTTGCCCTAAAGCTTCAATTTGTTGCCTCTTGTTGACCATTCTGTTTCGTATTTCAACGATGGACAAACCACGCACGTAATCTAACCAACCAATATGATAGATCCTCGCAAGTGTTCCTTTATTACCATGGTGTCCACCATCATTATATTCATTCATTGTTGTATTATAGCTATTCAAATGATGGTTGATTGATTATCTCCATTTCCCGATTCCTTCTCTAATCTTGTTTCATTGTTTTTACCACACTGTGTTTTCATTTGTCCTCGACAAATAATCTTCTTAAATAATAGTAACAATTGTGCTGTTGTTTTCATTTTTTACAGGTGTGTGTACCACCTAACCTATTCTCACAAAAATAATCATCACCATCATCCTCATTGATCATCGCTCCGATGCGAGTCGATTTACATCTAGTGTCATATTTTATTAGAATCAACCTAAGAATCCTACAGAACCAACCAAAGATGGCAAAACTCAATGCTGGAAGGTTTGATCTTTTAAGATTATTTCCAAAAAGGCACCATTTTCCCCTGATCAAATTGATGTCGATCATCTATATTATCCATTTCATCATTATTGGACATTTGACCACGATGGTCAAGGGACAAAACTGTAAGTGAACACTTGGGACCAAAGTTTTTTTTAGATTTGGGATTGCCTTTCTGCCAATAAAAACATAAGCCACAGCAAAAATAAGCAAACACAAATAAAATAAAACAATATTCAATCAGGAAATAGTTTTGTGGTTTTGGGCTTTGAGCGCCAAAGTGCATGCCCATTAACTGCCAATCAGAAATCAGTTGAATAGTTGTCAAAACTGTGTTTGCCTTATTAAAAGCAGCCTTTGTTTGCTGTTAGAAAGCACACAATGACACGCCTTCTCTGTCAATATTAACCAATTATCAGAGAGGATTGTGCGCATACAGAGGATGTGAGGGCAAGATCACCTCCTTCTTTTGATTTTTTCCATAAATTTTTTTTCGTTTATTTTTTCCATAAAATTTTCGCCCTCCCTTTATTCATGCATTGAATCAAAGCACGGATTAGAATATGTGTACCGGATCCGGTTTATGAAGATTGTCTACAAATGTCCGACAATATCCGTGGCCTCTTTTCCTGTATAAACGCCAGGGATAAGTTTGAATGCATGCAATTGATTGACAAGGATGAAGCAGATATTGTCAATGTGGATGCAGAGGATCTCTACCTTGGTGGGCGTCTGTTTGATTTAGAACCATTCATCATGGAAGAACATAATGGTAACATGTATCTGCAACGTTCTGCTGTGGTTGTGCCCAGAAGTAGCCGAATCCAGACGATAGGCGATCTGAAAGGCAAACGCGCCTGCCTAGGCCCATACAATGATCTGTATCAATGGAACATTCCCATAGGAATATTATTGGCCAGCGAAACAATCGTTCCGGATTGCCGTAATGAACTGTATACGGTGGAGAATTTTTTCCTAGAAGCTTGTGCAGCCGGAAATTGGACCAATGATCTGTTTTTAGATGAAGAACTAAAACGAAATCATCAACGATTGTGCACACTGTGCAAGGATACTGCTTTTGGCTTGTGCACCGAGCAAGACATGTACGCCGGACAAGAAGGTTCATTGAAATGTTTGCTTGAAGGTCGTGGCGAAGTTGCATTCACCACTCTTGAGACAGCCGTAGAAGTGTTTGGTCGACGACCATCGGAACGTGAACACTTTGAATTGCTTTGTTTGGATGGTTCCAGGATGGCCATCGGTCCACGTGGATGTGATTGGGCCAAACATCCTACCAATACATTCGTGATTCGTAAAGGACGTGGTAAGTGTGCTGTGGCCATCGTTAATCATCTTTTGATCTTTTGAATCATCTTCAATATTTTCTCCAAGAACGTAACAAGGAATCGTATCTGCGTATGCTTCAACAGGTGTTTTTGCGTTTTGTAAAACTGCGACCAAGCTGGTTTGACAAAGCGTTTGTTTCGTCTATTAACGTTACTCAATTGGTATCCATACCGTTCACTCATGCTAAATACACCAAATACTTGGAATTTTACGCGCCTAGCATCGAAAAACCGTTGCATGGATGCCCCAAACGAAACATTACTTTTTGTTTGAGCAAAGAAGGTGAACTAACTAAATGCCAACAATTACAAAAGGCCGCATTCTCGCGTAGGATCCGGCCACCGATCCGATGCTACCAAGCTGATTCCGAACAAACCTGTGTTAGGTTATTGAATGAACGCAAAGCTGATTTAATTGTTCTGCCTCCGGATCGTTTTTATTATGCTGCCAGGTAAGTGCAGATTCAAATTTTATAATAAATTGTCGAGATTGCCTTCTCTTTCTCTCTGTCCCGTGCTTGTTCAGATATCAATCATTGCAAGCATTAGCGTTAGAGGTTACCGATCAACCAAGATATAGTGTGGCAGTGGTGCGTGCGAATTCTGATCTAACAATGTTGGGTCATTTGAAAGGGAAGCGTTCCTGTCACAGCGGTTTCGGACATTTGGCCGGTTGGACCGTACCGATCGGATATTTGATTCGGGATCAAGTGGTCGATCCGACCAGCTGTAATCGTGCACAGGTTGTAATTGATTATTTTAGCGGTAGCTGTGTACCTGGCGCAGCGGATGCGCGTATCAATCCGAACGGAACCGGCGTACGGCAATTATGCTCACAATGCATTGGCGATGATCGCGGCAATCATCACTGTGATCTAGATTTCGGTGAACGATACAGCGGCGAAGAAGGCGCTCTCAGGTGTTTGGTGGAAGGCCGTGGAGATGTGGCCTTTGTCAGTCACGATACTGTACTTCGTTTGACCAACGGAAGGTTTCCGGTTGGATGGGCCGTCGATTTGAAACCATCCGACTTTAGGCTACTATGCCGAATACCTGCCGACATATTTGATGCTCGCACAGGTGGTTTCTTGCGCGGAAACAGCATCGATGATGTGGTGGACAACCGTAACACATTGGTCAACAGTCGAACACTATTGCAGGCCACCATACATGATTATAACCGGTGTCATATTGCACGCATTCCGGATTCAATAATTGCCACTTCTGTTTTTACACCATTGGAAACACGGCTAGAAGCTATGTTGCTATTGAATCAGCTAAGCGAAACATTCTTGGATCGTCATCGGATGTCGTTCCGTTTGTCCGGTTTGTTTCGCAACCGATCCAACATAATATTTTCGGATAATACCAAAAAAATCAAAACCCTTCGTCCAGATGTAACACTGGAGGAAACGTTGATGGATTTTTTGCCATTTTTGGAAGACAACGATCCTATTGCCTGTAAAGGTTTCCATTCCTATCAACATGGCCATCATAAATTTTGGCTGATTTTGCCCATTTTCATTTCTTTGATGTACACCACTAGCTATTATTACCTGTATTATATGCACTGAACACACCCACTATTTCAATGTCTGTTTGAAAAAGTGATTTTTTTTCTAAAATTTAAAATTAAACATTCCTTGTTCGTCCTCATTTTGGTTACGCCACAACACTCACACACCCAAATCCTCAAATGTACAAATTGGTCGTCTAATTAAATTAAAAATTTGCTCTATTCGTGATTGTTGCGTGTGTTTCACGAAAAAATTCGATCCTACAATGACATGCCAAATTGATTTCAATTCGGAATTTTTCGCGTTCAATCTAAATCGAACCAAAACCCAAAACATGGCGACAGATTACGAGTAAGTTTCTTCTTTTTGATATGAGTTTAGGTCTAAATTCTAAATTCAATCTGATTTTTTCGGGCTCTGCAAAGATCATTGGATGTGCAATGCCAACAGCAAGCAACGTCAAAAATTTCGTACTTGGGTGGGCCCAAAGATTTAACCCAGTGTTGTTATCGGGTATTTTTTTGCCAATGTTTTGAAGAGAACTGTAAAATCAGAAATGATTGGCTCAAATTTTGTGGCAGATGTCAATATCCAGTAGGGCTGTGTGATGAGGTTTTTTGCGACAAGTATATTGCACAATCGATCAGTCCAATTCATATTGGTCTGATAGTTTTGGTTACGATCGATATCGTATTGACTTTGGCCATAATTGTGGTGATTGGAAGTGTTGGTAGACAAAAAAAATTTATAGCGGTTCGAGAATCATCGACTATAGATGATCTTTCATCTGGCTCTAAAGAAATAAGCAAGACATCTCCATTCAGGCCAAAAATTAGAACGCCGGTAACACAGACTAAAAGCAGAACGACAAACAGAAAGATGAGCCCAACAAGAATAAAAAAGAGATGATTGGATCAATTTTTTTGTCTATCACTCTTCCTTCATCTCACCCTATAATGTAAGCTTTTACGAATACCGAAACAACCAATCATCGGCCAACCAGCCAATCACACAAAATTAATAATAAAAGCCACGGTTAATCTCTTTTTTCAACCAAATGAACACGATTATTTTAAATTTGTTTTCGTTGTTGAATCCGCTAGATGGCATTACGCTTTCCACTTGATTCAATTTTGATTCGAAATTAAATTGCAAAAATTTTTCGCATTTAAAAAAAGGCAAAACGACCAATTTTATTGGTTTTAGGTTCAATTCTTAAGACTATAACTCGAGAATGATGGGAAATAGTGAGTAAGTATTTTTTATTAGTTAATTGGTTTTGTTTCAATCTGATTCTCTGGCTATGGAAAGATCAATTGAAACATTTTGCAGCAAGCAAGCGAAGTACAAATTGTCATACTTGGACGGCCCTAAACAATTAACTCAATGTTGCAATGATGTATTTCGTTGTCAGTGTATTGAGAATAACTGCCATAAGAACAGCGAATGGAAAAAAATGTGTGGACGTTGTTTATACGCAGCAGGGTTGTGTAATGAGGATTTTTGCGAACGTTTTATGTCCAGTTCTCTCGCCACAGTCCATATTGTTCTGTTCATGATAGTTTTGATCGATGTTTTAATGACTTTGGCAATATTTCTGGCAATTTTTTGGTCCAGAAATAAACGTAACACAGATTCACCGGTGAAGTTTAACTTTAGTATAACACCTTCCCCCAAGGTTACGTTTACAAAAAGCCAATTTACCAGAAAGTCACCAAGAAAGTCACCGCAGAGGCCGACATATAGAGCTTTTACAAACACTGGACGATGATCAAATCACATTCGTTCGAATAAAGGCCCCTCCTTAATTTTTAATTTTTTCTCTCTCCAAGCAAGATTTCTCTAAAAGTCACAGCCCACAGCCATCCTGTTAACCAATCAATTAAGCGATTCGAAAATGACGCATATATAGCTCATTAGATGGCGTAACATTTGCTATTTAATTTGATTTTCGTAGAAAAAAGAATAAATTATGGAATTTTTGTCGTTTCTTTTTGAATAATCAAAATGAACAAATCTGTAAAAACAAAGAGGAATGTCGAAAACCAAAAACAGTTGCCTATTCTGCCTCAGGTAATGTGTCAGGTAGCTTTGGTATGAAATATGTATTTCCCCCCCCCCTCTCTCTCTCTCTCTATCCAGTTTCCAGGAAGATAGAGAAAGTAATAAGGATGCTGGATAAAACATGAAGTGAATTTGGCCTTCAAATTTTTTCCTCTGCTTTTTTCTCCAATTCTTACCAAAAACACTTCAACAACCACCAACACGAGTCTTATTAATTTTAATAGCCGTAATTTTGAATCCATGAATGAACAAAAATGTACGAAAGAAGAGAAGAAGAGAAGAAGAGAGAGAGAGTATGCGTACAGAGTTCGTCGCAAGAATGACATACGATAATATTAATATTATTGAATGAAAAGTATTTATTCATCCTCATCGATCCGCCAACAAACTACCACCACCATGGTAACTATGGCAAAGAATAGATAGAACCAGATCCGCGCTATATAACCTTATAAGAAGATCTTTATATAGTATTTAGGTTCTCTTTCCGATTCCCGGGATTTCATCGGCTCCGGTACTTTCTTCAATCCTCAACCGTGTGTGTGTTATTGGGTTAAAGAGGTGCTTGTCCCAGTTTTGTCTTTGTTGGACGAATGAGAATCCACATCGAAAATTGCCACAAATGCCAGAACGCGTCAACCCCCCCTCCAATTTTATCATTCTCGAGGTTCTACACGTAATTCAAGTGTGCTTTACTGTGTTTGCATGTTTGTTCCTGGCGCGTGTAAGACAAGACGGCTATTGCGCCCTGGCTGCCTGTTATTGCCTTTTACGACTTTCTTGTTTTTTCTGTATCTCGGCTAGTGTACCAAAATCAATCATGCTATCGGGATCTGGGTTATCCGATCCTGGATTGGTGCTCTTTTCTGGAACACCATATTTAGTGCAGATAGCGTTCGAGTGTGTGATTGGAAAACAAGCTTTTTATTTAATTTCTATCATCTTTTGAAATTTTCCATATAATTGCCATCAATTTTTCCTAATCTCGGGATAATAATTATTCTTTAGATTCTGTTCATTTCTACAACAACTTTATGTTGAAATAGCCGCTAAACAGAATGTTCTGAACAGCTGTTGCCAAAGAATTCTATGATGAAACTTGAAGGCAATCCACGTGTAGAATCGTTGTTGTGGTTCCTTTGACTCAAACTTGACCAATTTCTTCCCGAAAAATGCAGACAATAATCCAGATCAATTATTATTCTGCTTTTTCTCCCAACCAAATGTTGGTAAGTTATGATAATTTTCTCTTTTTCAATTCCTTTGCCCTACTTTTAAGCAAACTTGGCCGAATGTTTTGTTTCTGGCACAGTTCGTTTATGTTTTGTAGGCTAATGACCGATGGACAGTGTTGACATAATGTCTTCTGGACATTGTGTCAGCTAATTAATTGTTATTGCTCCATCAGCCCCCACATAGGCAAACATCCAAAGTCTATCTGTTAGGTTTGATTTGATTTTTGTTAGTTGCATTGGCCGGATATGGTCGCCATGTTTGCGGTTCTGCCTCTTTTTTGTTTGCTTGTTCTTAAACCACGATAAATCACGCACGACCATGAAAACTTTCCCCCTAGGTGTTTGTTCGAGGTGATGTTGAGGAAGCCCTTGATTGCTCACCTGAATGTTAGGTAATATTAATTTTAAATTGAGCAATTAACACGCACGCCAAATCAACCAGAAATCGTTTCTTCCCTTCAATGAATGCCATACTTTTGCGTGGTATATAAATATTGAAACCAGTAAACGTTTAGCGCAATTTTCTAATTTTATTTGGTTTTTCGTGAGTGGTGTTCCACACATATCAAAATAAATTGTTGGAATTTAAGCGATCCCTTTTCATACACGCATTGTTGGGCGGCAACTCTCTAGCATTGAACTGCCAACGTTTTTTTTAAAAAAATCAAATGTTCCAATGGTGTAATGTTTAACCAAAAATCATTGTGAGTATTGCAGTGGTTACAAAAACTTGTTTCATCTGGATATAAATCATTAAATATGATGAAAACAACCCTTTGAAATTGGTTCCATTCTGTAGCCATTATGATTAATGATAGATTTATTTTTGAAAAGAACGGTATTTTGCTGAATTCCATCATGCCATGCGCACCTCCAAAGCTCATCCCACTTAAAAGAAGAAATTTCAACAATCTTTCCTAACCCACACCCCTCACTCCTTTTCTGCTGCATTGAAAAATTTGTTTTGCATTTATTTCTACAAAGAAATGGTGTAGTAGGGGTTTGGTTTTTTCCAGCCAACCTCCAACCAAGTGTGAGTTTCAACTATTACTATGTATTATAAGTATTACTGTAGGGAGGGAAAAACAAAAAGTAGCGAAATTTCCATTTTAAAAAGGGAGGCAAGGATTGCATAACGGCGGCGAAAAAAAGAAAGATAGGAAAAGAGAGAGCGAGTGATTGATTTGAATTATCCTCCATATTGCAAAGTGAAATTATGAAGCCTGTTTGATTAAATGATGGATAATTGATCGATTCATTACGCAATGAATCGAATTCT